>JAODLL010017378.1:0-27204 GCA_026546735.1 Forbesichthys agassizii | reverse complement strand
TGAGGTGGTACAGGCATCTAGTAAGGATGCCTCCTGGGCGCCTCCCTTGGGAGGTGTTCCAGGCACGTCCAGCTGGGGGGAGTCCTCGGGGGAAGACCCAGAACCAGGTGGAAAGATTATATCTCCAAACTGGCGTGGGAACGTCTCAGGATCCCCCAGTCAGAACTTGCTGATGTTGCTCAGGAAACGGAAGTTTGGGGTCCCTTGCTGAAGCTGCTGCCCCCGCGACCTGATTTCGGATAAGCGGCAGAAGATGGATGGATGGATGGAGGTCTAAAATGCAAGTAGTGTAATTCATTTTTTATTTATTTAGGCTGTATAAAAACAGAAACACATAACACAATAGGCCTATTCAGATTATCACATTAAGCCTACGTTGTATATTACTAAGTGTAATTTAGTAATTTAAGATATATTGTAGGCTACACCACCAGACAGAAGATAATCAAAGGAATGTGGTCATTCGCTCTGTAATTTGCATGCCAAAACTATGCACATCTTCAGTCTAGCAATCTGATACAGGCGGAGCTCTTCACTGAAAGCAAAATGGCTTCCGGCCAGACAACATGGACTCATTCCTATGAAACACCTTTGTGAAAGAGTTGCACTTCATAAACCCAGGTCTGCTGCGGAACAACATCTCAAACGGTCAGATGCTGGTATAGCCTATTTATTTCTTTAAATTTACAGTAGGCTAATTTTAAAGAAATACTGGTTTTGGATATTCCCTTGGGCTATATTTCCGGGGTTGGGCAGGCAATTTTTATTTATGTAATCCATCACAGTTGTAGCTACCAGACTAAATGATTATCAGTGACATAATTTTTGGATTAGGTTTACCTAAATTTTGTCAACATAATCTGATTAAGATACTTTCCATTAGACCTATTTTATTACGTAATTCTATCTAATAAACATTGTTCTTTGAAATTACATTCAAGGCAATTTACTCAGTTGGTGCACCAAATGTGTTTGAGACAAATTGTTGCTCAAGTGATCAGATTTACGTAAGACTTTGTTTCATTGATTGAAATAATGAAAGGGTGAGATTGTGTACATTTCTTACTTCCCTTTTAAATTTGAGTCGTAATCATCAAATGCTTATTAAATAGTCTACCTGTAATCTGAATAACTATACAGTTGTTTTTCTAATCATACTAGTTAGAACCTTGAGTAGCCTATTGCATTTTGCAAGTTAAACATTTCAAGAATTAAGGGATCATATGCCTTTAGTAATACAGGATTCCTTATTGAGGCAATGAGCACAATTACAATGTTCTTTGTTTGATAGTGAGTTAGAGACAATGTATATTGTTTTCATTTTATTTACATCAAATGAACCCCCTCCCACCCACCCCAAAACAGCATAACATTGAATAAGTGCACATGTCAGTCCAAATCCTTTTAGATGTATTTTAGGCAACAGTAGGCCTACAATAGGAAAATCTTTAGCAAGCTGAAACAAAATATCTTCTAGCACTAATCATGGTCAATGGAACACCCAGCGGAGCAGCACTTTATTTTTGAATGCAATCTTATCAGTGTTCCCCAACCCTGGTCCTAGAGGGCCGTTGCCCTGCATGTTTTAGATGTCTCCCTGCTCAAACACACCTGACTCAAATGAATAGCTCATTATAATGACCCAGTCAGTCATTTGAATAAGGTGTGTTGGAGAAGACATCTAAAAACATGCAGGGCAGTGTCCCCATAGGACCAGGATTGGTGAACCCTGTTATAAATAAAGGCACAAAATATATTAGGATAAAGTAGATGTATTTGCAGCAGGAGATGGACACAAATAAAGGAACATTTGTAGAATATGGACTAAGCATCTGGCCTAAATATGAATGTAAAGACACTATTATGTCCAATGCCTAACATAGCAATCACATGGTATACTGTAGCACATACAAGAAAGTAAATATATTGAGACTAGCTAATGCAGCACTGCATGATGCAATGCACTGTGGATAGTTTATGTACAAGTGGAAAACATGTTCTGAAAAGACTTTAAAATAATCTAACCAGTGCATTATAAAAATAGTAAAATTTTAAGTAAAAAACAAAACAAGGAATTAATTACAAACTAGGGTACATTTCTGCATGCGCCATTTCTTAAACAGTGAGTCTACTCCAAATTAAAAAAATAAAATAAAAGGCTTTCCTTCAATCTTTGGAGGACGTGTTTTTGCTCAAACATACTCCTTGGTGCTGCTAGGGGGTCTTTTGGCGACAGGGTACTTAGGTGTAGATTTTCCTTTAGGGCAGGATGACGCAAGCATACATCCTCCAATCACATCCAAGAAAGCACCAGCCCAGGCAATGAAGACAGCAGCCCCAAATTCATACCTTCAGAGCAAATCAGAATCATTAGTCAACAGCAAACTAACTTGTTTAGTGCAGATATTCATCTTTTTACAAAGGCATTTATACATTTTACTACGGCTTTGTCATCGAGTGTGGTGTTCGCCACTTTGTTTCTTCCCATTTATGAGCCAGGGTTGTGTAGAAGTTATCGGATAATTATATAATAACCTATCAAAATGCGTGGCGATAATTGGTGAATTTGACTAAATGTGTATTAACTTACATTTAGCTTGCAATAGCCAACTTTACATTTAAGTGTATAAAACAAAAAGAATGCAGTAAACATTTCTCATAAACAAAACATGCGATAGTTTATGTATTCTGAATGGACTACATCAGTCCCGAATAACTTAAAATGTAAGCCTTAAAGATTTATATTTTAACACAAGTCATGGAAACAGCAGGACAAAGAATAGTGAGCAGAGCTCATGTTGTGTAAATGTGCACTTACTTGGAATTGACTGGGGTGAACGGGTTGTAGAAATCTTTGATGATATTGTTGGCATACCAAGAACATGCAACAAGGGCAGCCAGAGCTGTATAGGGTAGAGCCAACAGCACAATCATTAGACAACAAGAAGATTTCCATTCTAATTATAGTCCTATATAATATATAAAACCTATATAAATGTGTAATTTATATTTAGAGGTGTAACAACTTTGCTTCATGTTTTTAGTAAAAGCACATTTTGCAAAACAAATGAGGTGAATGAAGGGGGAAATGTAAATATTTCCAACTGGATTCCTTACATCCGATAAGGAGGATGATGCCTCCGATCATGGCGATGCGGGACTTGCGTACTTTGTCGTCCCCACCACAGTTTGTGCACTTCATGCCCAGGCTGGCAACACCCAGGCCCGCCACGGTCACGATTATGCCCACAATCATGAGGGCACGCGTGGCCTGTAGAGCACCTAGAGGGGACACAGGAGGCAGTCAAAGGTTAACACCAGCACACAGACACTAGGAGCTGCTTTCTCCTTGATGACTTGGCCAAAACAGAGTCACAGACTTGTTGTTCAACTGCATGCTTACAGATGTGTTCCAAGAAAACAACACAATAGTAGGCCAAGCTTTTAAATAATAAAAAAAGAAATTGACTAAATATGACTCCTATCCAAGTCACTGCCAACTCCTTTCCCAACTCGAAACAGAAACCGTCTCCAAGTGTAAGCGTAATGAAATTCCCAGAGGGGGTGGGTGGTAGAGTGTGTGTTTGTGTCTCAGCTCAGAAGGAACAGGTTTAACAAGGGTTCAGGTTTCAGGTGGGAAGACACTCCCTTTGTGTTACTCATTTCCTCCCCCTTCAGCAGGTGGTTTTTTTATTAGACAGAAACCAACGTTAAAAAAAATGGCCTACTGTGTGTTGGGGCAGTCTCAAACTAACAAGCAAATGTCCCAAAAGAAAGAGGAAAAAAGCAATTATTTTCCCCATTGATTCCAGTATGACTGTTACGCGCTCATTTCATAGCCACTGCTTATTTAGCTTATGTTTATCAAACCTGGCTTGTGCACATGTGTACAAATGTGATAAGGTGTATTGTTTCAGGGACAAATCTTATCCAAGAGTCAAACAGTGTTTTACAGACAAACTTCACATAAATAAGCAAAAGGAAATTGCACCTAAGTCCTAGGTCCCATGTCCTTTATCAAGTTTAATGTTAAATAAACACTTACATTAGCCTTAAAGTACATTCTAAAGTGACCGAAATGGATCAGATTAATCATGTTCTAAAACACCACACAATAGTATCTGGGCCTGGCAGAGCATGCAGCTTCCTACAGATACTATCTGTGTACATGTATATGCACTTATATAGGCCAATAGCCAAATGTTTGTTTGTACACACCCAAATAATAGTGTCAACTGTGGCAATGTAAAGCAGTACCTTAAATCTTCCTTAATGGCTTATGGGTGTTAATTTGATTACATGTTGACAAAACAGAGCCTGAAATGTGATGTTGTGCCATCAGACACCTAAATTCTGGTCAGATAGGACAATTTCCCTATACAACTGAAGTGCAACCACGTAAAAGGAAGAACATTATTTCCCTTAGTAGAGGCAAAGCCATTTCCTTTTTAACACCACATGAAGCCCTTTCATGGGCAATAAACCTGCTGTCTTGGACACAAGTTAATGTTGTGGTAGATAATCTACAACAGTACTACTGTTCTGGCCAAGCCTTTAAATCGAGATAACATTTGAAGCATATAAAATGAGTTAATAAGTAACAGCGGTGAAAGAAATATCGTGAGTGGGTAGGCGAACTGGGGAAGGCCAATTGGGGAAGGCTAAGTTCCTGCTCAGTAAAAGCCTACAGTAGTTGAAAATTCCAGAAATAAATAATTCATAGGTATATTTTTCTTTAGGATTGCAATAGCCTACATATTTCGATTAAAGTCATGAAGCAGAAGTTTTACTTCACATTTGTTTGGTTACGTTATATTTGAGTCTGTAGCCTACTCTCAGTTACCAATTGGCTAGTAGTCTTTACTTACTGTCCAGCTGCAGGATGGAATCATACACTTTACACTGGATCTGGCCTGTGCTCTGGAATGCACAGGACATCCACAGTCCCTGGTACATGGCCACCGCCGTTATAATGTTGTCCCCGACATAAGCAGACATCTTCCACTGCGGTAAAATCGTGCCGACGATTAATCCAATTAAACCTAGTAGCGACAGGGCAAAGCCAAGAATCTGCAGACCCGAGTTGGCCATTTTCACGATCAGTCGTCAAAAGATTCGTACAAAGTTAACAAAAGATCCACCTGCTGAAAGACTCGACCCGCCTTAATTTGACACCAAACGAAGAAATAAGACAGGTAAATTTGCGTTGGGCCAAAGTCAAAATGAGTTATTCCCGATGTCTAATTTATTAAAAAGACTACTTCTATTCTGTTTAAAAAATAAACCTGGTGAAAATGAAAATGGCTTGCTTTATAAATCCTCACAGCACTAACTGGAACACCTGTTCCTCAGCCGCACCTTGACAAGGAGGGACTAGCGAGGACGCGCATTTTAAGGCGTTTCTGTTCCATGGAGGCGGGGATGCGCATGGTTTCGAGTGTGCTTCATCCTCTCTAGCAGATGAGTTTCATGATGTCAGCTTTTCCGCAAGGTAGGTCAGAACACACATGACGAAAGCAATCAATAACATCTGCAAAATTTTACCACACACACAAACAAACACAATATATACAATTGTAGCCTAGGAATGGAGTATTAATATGTTAGTTTTTTGGTATTAAACCATCAGACATTTAGAAAAAATAGCCAGAACGAACCTATTGATTCAACATTGGGCACCGTGTACAGATTATTTATTTGGATAATTATTAAAAGTATTAATAGTGTACAGTAAGTAGGCCTACATCTTCTCATCAGATAATTAGCAGACCATTTGCCTAACTAAATAAATAAAATAAGATACATTAAGGTTAATGTGCTCAGGGATGTGCAGTATATGATATATATATATTTGAAATAAGTATTTATTGAAATACAAAATAGTATTTTGTAATTAAGTATTTGATAGGGTTGTTTAAAATTATTTAATATTTTGTATCAAAATACTTTAATGTTTTTTATTTTGCAGTTTAAAAATAATATAAAATACTTTCTTTGAGACTATTATCAGACTATAATAAGACTATAATCTCAGGGCTAATTGATTTTAGATCAATAGTCAAGTGAATGTGGAAACACCAATTACATTTCAGCCTGCGGCAATTGGCAGACTGAGGAGATATTTGCTGACAAAATATATGACCAAATGTATATTATCTTACAATTGCTTAAAATATACTTGGTTGCATACTGTAGGCCTATGTCAGATCTGTTAAGAAAAAAAAGTATGCTGTGTGCTGTCAAACATTGTCCACTTAAAAGTCAGCAGGACAAAAAGGAAAACAGAACAAAAAAAATAATATTATTCTGTCACTTCCTTTTTGTTTGCTTGGCTGATTGGCTGGGAAACTTTTCTCTTTCTTTATTGAGATTACACACTTTTGTCAAATTCAGTAAATATTTACTCATGGTTAACTAGCTGCCCATTCCATGTGCATACTAAAATAATCCAGTGTTTCTACAGCCCTGGCTATAAATTGTAACAACCTCCACACAATATGTTTCTTATGTATGGGGGGCTGCTTTTAGTATTTTATAGTATATTTTGAAACATTGTGTTGCTGCTGTATTTTGTAATTTATTTTGACACACTTATAATTGGGTATTTAAAAAATATATACATTTGATGTATTTTTGCCCATCCCTGAATGTGCTAAAACATGTGTTTCACATTATTCATTGGCACATGTCTATCCATGTCTATCCATTATTTTATTTCCCCCAGGCTAAGCCTGCATATCCACTGACCATAGAACATATATAGATCAAGTGGCTGTGGCACTTGTATCTAACCTTAAAGTGCTGGAATTTATAGTTGGAAAGTAGGGATACTATATAATGTACGTGACATTAGTGACGTGTTTATATTTTTAAATGGATATTGTTGTAAATTAACTTTCTTTTGGCAGAAAGGTATCCATTAATTAAGGTGTCACATTCTAAGTCTTCTCCTTATTATAACTGTGCATTTGAAATATTTTTATTGGAGCCTTTTAGCTGATATGATTGAGTGAATAAGCGATGTGCAAAATTGAGGGGGGCATATACAATATAATCCTGGAGCAAGGTCTTAGTTTTCATGTGTAATTTAAGTTTTGGTTTATACTGTAGTTTTGTTTAATTTTCCTTGTTTAATATGTTATGTTGTAGTTTTTGTTGGGCATCTGGTTGTCTGTTTCCAGTGTTATGATCTACCACTAGGCTTTTACTGAACCACAAGCCCGTATCCCATATAAAGGTTCTAGTCTTAATACCCTTATTGGCTTGCCCATTCAGTGTTCTTTGTTGTTAAAGCTTATACAACATTTTAAACATATATATAGCAGCAAACAACATGTATATGTAAAAATATAGTGGTGTATTTCTAATATTATATAATAAAATATAATATAATATTACTATAATTATTAATTATAATTATTTTATCCTCACAGAGAATTACATCACAGACACGCCCTCAGTGTGTAATCAGAGCTCCTTGGTCACATGCATGTTAGTGTGTGTAGTCAACAATGCATTTGTTCTGGTCTGAGATGCTGGTGTCTAGTGCAACATCTAGTGGCAGACATAATCATATCAATGCTCAAATGTCATATATTTAAATCAATCAATCAATCAATGATATGTTTGTACAGTGCACCTAACCTGACATGCCAGAGGAATTGTTGTCACAAGTCCATCTGGGGAGCCGTACATTGAAACTGTTTGTGAATGGCTGTACTTTCAAAAAATACTTGACAGTTGATTGGATGAATCATCTGGTTGTTTTCGCTGTCGGCACCATGGTCGGCACACCTAAACCACACTCGAATAGCTATAAACACGACGCTGATTGGAAAGTTCAGTTGCTACTCAGACACATTCAAAATCATTCCGAGGCTTTCCAGACTGATTCTCACGGTAAAATTAAATTGAAGCTCGCGAGATCAAGATGGTCTCGCGAGGCTACAGTGCACCTGCCTTTGGTCCTAATTCTTAAAGGGCTTGCTTTATAGAGGATATTATTTGAATTACTTGGTTATTGCCTTGTCATTCAAACAGTAAAGCCCCTTTGCAGGCCTTTCAATGACAAAGGCTTTTCCAGGGTGCCCATTCAGTAATCTGGAACTGGTATTTTAATACACCCTGCCCATGCAATGGACAAGGGCCATAAGGTCTGTAGGAGCATTGTAGTAAAACCCTGATTCAGCTCTATGATTTGCTTTGCTTTACACTATCAGACTGGGAACTGTCAGATGGTTCCTGAACAACCAGCCAGCTTCCAGGTGAGTGTCAAAAGAAAACAACTAACCTATTGCATGTTTCCACGAAGTGCAATGGAAATACACTGTAGATGAAGAAATACATTTCAAATAATAATTTAGAAAAAATATTTTTACAAATGACCCCTTGCCACATTTGATCAATCTGACTGTCAAATGTATTTGTATAAAAGGTTGTTTACCTGAATTGTTGCTAAATATTAAGAATACTTTAACATTTGTGACTCTACAAAACTGTAATAAAACATGCACAATGTTTGAATAATGCAAGATCGGTGCAGCACAATGTAAATCATGAGAATATTATCAAAGCGCAGAAAATGTTCAGAAAATTTACAAAAATGTACCAAAGCATCTGTGCATGTGTGTGTGCATGTGTATGTGTGTGTGTGTGTTCCTGTTACGTACACTATTACGTACACTTTATCCCCTTCTTCCAGAGAGTTGAAGGTATACACCTTTACCTTTAAATCCTGCCCCCTATAAAATTTGTCAGGTGGATTGGTCAGAGTTTCTGTCACTGCCAATATGAAACCATTGCAGAATTATTCAAATATACAGGGGAAGCGGCTCATACAAGTGCACAGCTTGGGTAAATTAACAAACTAACAAAGACAATGCATTTCTTTTGATGGGAGAAGCAATAAGAATACATAAGATTTGAAGTTTGCTATACATGCATTCTGTATACCTATATATGCAATTTTTAATTGTGAAACAAAATAAATATGTATTTGTATAAAAGGTAAAACATGACGAGTAGAGTTTTCTACCCCTAAAATATAGAGATGTTTATAAAATGGGAGTGTTGTGTCTTATCTATTAAGACCCATCTATTATTTAGTTTACAGCTCAAAACACACAATTTAATGTTACTTTAATGCTAATGCATGGGTAAATCTCATCGATGAAGGCATTATCATCTGAGCACCCAACTGGAACACCTGTGACAGTTGAATTTGTAATTGTACAGTCTGGGTATTTTTTGTATAAAATATTATTTTCAAAGTATATATTTGAGGCCACAACGGAATTTCTGCAGCAAATTTTTTGAGGTAAATAGACTTTGTTTCAGGGCATGCGTGGTAGATTTAGCTGCTTATGTCAGCCTCCACAGAAAAATGCCGTTGGTGACACAGCCACTTAAGAGACTCCATTTTTGTTGAGAGTTCCATTTTTGCTTCTATTGAAATCATTGTAATGCTCCTCTTTCTGTAGCATTGTCCCTTGACAGAGTAGGCTATAGCTGAGTAGAGACAGTACATTGTCAGTGAGTAAATTGTAACATCTGACTGGCAAATAACATTTACAACTGCTTCTAGTGGGAAGGGATTCATTTCCAGTTGGACAGGTTATTTGAACAGGCACTTTATCACATAACTTCCAACTGCCTATTCAATTTGGTAATCTATGACACGCCTTTATGAGTACAATAATGCACATGCTTACATAAGGACGTATTTCAACACATGATACAGTTGTGAGATACATCATGCACGTGATTGCATAATATGCTATATGAATTTTTGGCCTACATGTTGTTTACACAGAAACATGCATGCACGCTTAACAGATACTCAAATCATTATATGAGTCATAGGAGACAGTGTGGCCGGGTTTATAAATATTTTGGCTGTCACTCATTTTCACCTTTGTGACCTGAAAAATGACTAATCTTTCACATGGTTTATCATTTGTATGGATAAGGGTTTCCTCTGATTTCATATTGTACAGCAAGGGAAATCATGTCCACTTAATGTGTTCTCTTCTAAATTTAGACATGAAAGCTGGCAAACTTACATATTAGATTTGTCTTGCCAAGGAACTTCAACTTTGGCCGCATTACACTTTGGTTAGGAAACACATAATATATAGCTATCTCTCTCTCTCTCTCATCCTGCACACACATATTTTGGTTGGTCTCCTTGTCTGTTAACATCACAGTAATCACAACAAAAATAATTTCTGCATTTTATTATGAAGTTTTTAGTGTGCGAAAGATCACACTAACATTATTAAATACAGTAAAATGCTATACCCCAGTACCATAGCTGAGTGCTGTCATCTAGTGGTGATAATAATGTAGTGACACCACATCCAAGTTACTCAACATTATTTTCTTGGTTTCAACTACAGCCATTGCCTCTAAAATGTCAGAATAATTTTATAATGATCTGTCTGATTTACTATGTGTTGTTGTTATAATTTATACTTAACGTGTCAGGAACATGGGCCTAATTATCATTACAGTGTAACAAATTATATTGAAATGTTTAATGTCTGGTTTCAAAGCATGTTGAATTAAAAATGTTTGATGTGTTTTGAAATTATGTCTTGAATTACTTTAATGTTTGTTTTATATTGTGTTTTATTGATGTCTATTTATATTATTTGTTAAATGCATTGTTGTGTACAGCACTTTGGTCAGTATTGGCTGTTTTTAAATGTGCTTAATAAATAAACAAACTGACTTGACTTAACTCCATCCATTCATCATCTTGACGCAGTTGCAACAGGGTCAATAGATCAGGCAAGCTACCCCTGTCTGCAGCAACATCCACCAGCTCCTCCCGGGGAATCCCCAGGCCTCCCAGACCCGCTAGGAGATATAATCCCTCCAGCGTGTCCTGGGTCTGCTAAACGGTCTCTTCCCAGTTGAACATGCCTGGTACACCTCCAGTGGGAGGCGACCAGGGGGCATCCTTACCAGGTGCTCGCATTACTGCCGTCTCTGCACCCAACCATCTGTCGATGTCACTCGTAAATAGGCCTATGACCCTGAGATACATACTTCCTGTGATACTTACTCCTCCTTACATACTCCTCCACCTGGGGCAAATTTTCCCCATTCATCTGGAGGGGCAACCCATAGCCTCAAACTTGGAGGTGCTGATTCACATTTCAGTTGCTTCACAATCACACACACAAACCATTCCAGAGCCTGCTGGAGGTCCCAGTGTGAAGAAGTACACAAAGGACAACATCATCTGCAAAAAACAGAGATGACACCCTTTCATCCCTAATATTGTATTGTGACTCTTTATTGCTTAAATGCTTAAGCATCAACAATAGCAGTTTGAGTTAGTCTCAGACTCTTCTGATCATTAGCACTCCGCCACTAAGTAACGTGCCTGATAGTCTACATAGGCCTATAGGCTACTTACACAACCTAAGCACAGGTCTGCTGTGTTTTGTGCTCGATCTTTATGAGATTCATGTTATTAGCCATGATCTTTGATGATTGAATCATATAATGGCAATGAGTTTGCCCTGTTAACATCATCCATCCATCCATCCATCTTCATCCGCTTATCCGAAGTCGGTTTGCGGCGGCAGCAGCTCACACAGGGGACACCAACTTCTCTTTCCTGAGCCACATTAGCAAGCTCTAGGAAATCCCGAGGCGTTCCCAGGCTAGTGTGGAGATATAATCTCTCCACCTAGTCCTGGGTCTTCCCCAAGGCCTCCTCCAAGTTGGATGTGCCTGGAACACCTCGCTAAAGAGGCATCCAGGGAGCATCCTTACCAGATGCCCATACCAACTGGCTCCGTTCGACTCAAAGGAGCAGTGGCTCTACTCCGAGTCCCTCATGGATGGCGGCGCAGAAGTCAGCTACCCTCCTGAGAAAACCCACTTCGGCCGTTTGTACCCGTGATCTAGTTATTTCAATCATGACACACACTTTATGACCATAGGTGAGGGTAGATTCTCCTGCCAATCTCCCGCTCTAATCTCCCCTCACTCGCGATCAAGACCCCTAGGTACTTGAACTCCTTCACTTGGGGTAAAGCCTCATTCCCTACCCGGAGTAGGCACTCCATTGGAACCATGGCCTCAGATTTTGCGGTGCTAATCCTCATGATGATGCCATTCAGGACCACATAATCTGCAAAAAGCAGTGATGAAATCTTCAGGTCACTAAACTGCAACCCCTCCCCACCACAACTACGCCTCGATATCCTGTTCATGAATATCACAGGATTGGTGATAAAGTGCAGCCTTGGTGGAGACTAACCCCCACCTGAAACGAGTCTGACTAACTGCCTAGAATCCATACACAGCTCACACTTTGGACATACAGGGATTGGATTGCCCTTGAAAGGGACAACCTCACCTCATACTCCGGCAGCACCTCCCACAGTATCTTCAGAGAGATCCGGTCATATGCCTTGTCCAGATCCACAAAAGACATGTAGACCGGAAGGGCATAGCCCCAGGCATATAACCAATATAACTCTAAATATAATTATGTGAAGGTAAAATTACGTTTTATTAATCTTAAATGCATAGCTAAAAGTTAAATAGCCTACATAAAGTGAAGCCCACATCACATAAGAGCAAACATTGTGAGAGAGATTTGAGTGTGTTGCAGAGAGAAGAGGATGCGCACAGCATTGTTACAATTTACGGATAATTTTTTTAGATACACTAAAATGACAAATATTCACAATAAACACGTTAAGTAACAGGTTAGAAACATGCAGCGCAAGCAGCCAGCGCTTTGCTCGTGCGCAGCGCAAACCCATCGTTTAGCAGCGCACAATAATGGGTTCCAAAGCGCAGCAGTGCATTATCGCATTGCGACAATGACACATGTCAGACACGGTCAATTGCCCATGCTCACCTCTGCCTCTGTGTTGGGTTGCCAGGAAAAAAGTTAAAATCACGGCATGTAGTTTGCCGTATGCCGGTTGGTATTTTTTTCCGGCCACAACAGATATCGTCCTGCACTCGTCCACTAACATGATATCTGGTTTTCCGTCTGCCATCTGCCATGTTCCATGTGAATGCAGCATTAGTTTGAGTAGGCAGTAGATGGGAAGGCAATACTCTCGTTGCCATAAACCCTGCAAACCAGTCTTGATTTTTTTTGGACAATCCACCCATGTGGAAAAACGTTGTACTTTGGTTTTTAATTCTAAAATCTTTAGCTGATAAGCTGATAATATAGGTATTAACAAGTACATAGTAGTCCGTCATATTCTTTGATATTGCATAATGGATGCTCCTGAGGACAGACATGTTATTAAAAATCATTCAAAAAGTTGCCATAGAGTCTGAGGCTGTTGGAGTCCCATCTTCTGATAGGTGCTTGTGCATATACTAAGGTGGGCCATAGTCTGTATGTTATGTAAATCAATTGAGATGGGTGTTCAAATAATGTATATAATGTATTTAATGTATTTACATTTATAAAATCTGACCAATGGTTTAAAGATAGTTTTTCTCATGGGAAATGTGGGTCCAAGAAATGTGTTGATATTTCATATAGGTCACACAATGTTGTGTCTGGTCATTTTGTCCAGACATGTGATTGTCCTCAAAGTAACCAAAAATTAAGTCCCAATTCAGTCACAAAATAGCAACAGCAAAAACAACATCTTTTGTGGAGGAGAGTCCAGTCTGACGGGTTGTTTTAAAACTGACACAGTGGGTAGAGTGGGGTGACAGGTGATCCAAAAAGTTGCTGGTTTGATCCTGCCTAACTCCACACCAAGTGTAGTAGAGGTGTCTTTGAGCAAGACATCTAACCCTAATTGCGCCCGGTGGTTGGTTGCACCTTACATGGCAGCCATTTCCATTGGCATAGGAATGTGTGTGTGATTGGGTGAATGTGAGGCAATCAGGTACAGCGCTTTGAGTTTAAGAAGGTTAGAAAAGCATTACATAAATGCAGTCCATTTACCATTTGGAAGAGACTGAGTGATTGAGAATTGTATTCATTCATAAAATGTGTGTAGTTCTGAACTGGTGGAAGAAATGGCTTAAGTCAGAACAAGGAAGATATTAAGTTCTCATTTGAGTAATCTTGTTGGCAAATAGCGTGAGATGTTAATGTTTGAACTGCCAAATGAGAAGGATATCCTAAGGTATGGCATTTACTGAGTGAGCAAAGTGAAGATGACACGAGACTACCCAGTGAACCAGCTGGTGAGGGACATCTACCCTGGTCTTATATGCTAGTGGAGGAAAGCTAATTATATTTTTAAGCCACCTATTATCAATGAAAAGTTGACTGTCATGTCCAAGCTCAAGATGGTCTAGAATCAGGCAGTGCATTTATATCTTGGGAAGGGAAAACTTGATGCCAAGGGGAGATTCTGTTCAAGTTAGACAATTCATATTCTTTTTTAACATGCAAGTGATTACCAGCTGTGAGAGGGAAGGTTGTGAGGGCTGTGGTTTTCAAGCCCAAATGTACTGTTTTTGCAGCAGAGAAAATGATTCCTGTGAAATATCTTGTTTATCAAGGGAGAGAAGGTTGGATGTACATTATCCCACCAAATGGTGGGGCCTGATCTGACATAGCATAATATGGTGAGTGGGGGATGAAATCAACTCTGTGTTCCAGCTACCTTCTTCCTGAAGGTATGGACTTTTTTTACATTCTTCCAGCCCTATAGGCTGTCAGGAGAGATAGTGTCACGTCCTTCGGTCCGCCTCCCCTGTGTTCCCTCTTTTGTGTTCCCTGTTTTCCCTGTGTTCCATTCTGTGTTTTCCCTGTGTTCCAGTCCGTGTTTCTCCTGTGTTCAGAGTCTTGCCCTTGTTGAGTGTTATTGATTTCACCTGCCACTCGTTGTCTGTCTTGTCAACTTGTATTTAAGCCCTAGTGTGTTCTGTAGTGTTTGTTGGATTGTTGTTTGCTGTCAGCCCTGCATTTGTGGTCCTACCTGTGAGTAATAAACCCTGTTACGTGAGTACCTGCGTGTCTGAATTTGGATCCACCCTGCCTGCTCCGCGTGACAGATAGTGATAAGTTATTGTTTTTAGATGGTATATTCCTTCAAGGAGTATGGCAGATGAACACCTCAGCATAATCACCATTTTGTACCGTGGGAATGAATCAATCCATCACCCATTATAGCATGGCTATCATGAAGGGATTGTTCTGTAGAACTGTCTCATGAGCGATTAATTGGGTCTATCAATGTGATCATAATCTTAGTTTGGAATGCTACAGTAGAGAAGTACAAAGTTTATCACACTAAAATTCGTTTGGGAAGGTTTGAGCCCAAATTATATATTATCCCAAGACATCGTAATCAGACCTCTAGATCTCTGAATGTGTTGAATATTCTGTTTCAATAATCTATTTCTAGTTTAAGCAAAATGTTGTGGGGTGTTTTGTATACTATGAAATTGGGCAAAGGGGTGTCTATAACTAACAATTCACATATCAAGGCGCGTATCCATGCTGTTGACATGTGTTGCATTATTTCAGATAGCTTTTGTGTAGTGAAACCTAGCTGATGCTTCATGTGCTTATGAATTTAAACAAGCATCAAATAAAGCTGATCCATGTCCTTTTCAAGAACAGGAAACTCATTGTATCATCACGTGTCTTCCTGTATCTCACTTTATTGAGTTTTATTGGCAATAGATCCCCATTTGAAAACTTCACAAAGGCCAGCTGGGGCTGCGGTGTAACTGTTCATGGTTATAAGTGTCTGAAATAAAGCTTACATAACTGCAGCTAATGGAAAATTACATTTGAATTAGGTTTGGATTGAAAAAGCCCTTTCACATTGAAGACTTAATGAGATCCAGCAGAGTAAAAAACACCAAGACACAAAGCTTAAAATCATACAAATATATCTGTCATTTAATTAAGTAATGCTCCATTATAAGACATATCCCTTGAGTAAATGTTATGAATGGTTGTAGAAATATACACAGGTCTGCCGAGACACATGTAGGGGGGTGAACAGAGGGCTCTGGTGACTACACATTGACGAGGAGTCATCTTCTGCAAGCTAGCCGACCTTGATGCACACGCATGCTTTGTAAAACAAATTCTGATGTGGATCCAATCTATTGCTAGTAAGGTAAACAGACCACTGATTGTTTGTGTAGCCTGTAGATTATCTTGCTCTCTCCTAGCCTGTACCAGAACCTTCCGTTGGAGTGCAGGCTGGTAGCTTATGTACAGTATATCGCTGGTCTTTGTTCTTGCATTGTTAAATGATGTCACGTGCAACTTGAGTCTGACATGGGTCTAAAGTCACTGGTGGTGTTTTTATACTGGGGGGTTATGGACAAAGCCCTTATGTGATGCGCAAACTATGTTTTGTATGGCTTATTTTCTTCATAATGTCCATTATTAAGACAGGAAGTCTGGGCTGAGATAGGTATGAGGAGTTCACGTGTTGGACTGGTGGTGAGAACTCTCCTGGAAGACTTGTGTGACTAAAAGCTTTAGAAATCGCCCTCACCAGGAATTACTGAGCTAAAGCTCACACTCCGCACACATTTTCTCATTAATTATCAAAGAAAAGCTTTTGTCATTACAAGACACAAGTCACACAGTAAAGATGATTGAACTTGTGGAAATACTGTAAGGAAACATGAGGTGGCAACATTCCATACCTGCATTCCTTTCATATCCCTCTGATATGGTTTAAATCTGAAAAACACCTTAAGTGCTGACAAGGAATTTATAAAAGTATTTTTCTTAACTATTGCTTCATGTTATTCTTAAAGCACTTTAGTGTCTCATGTTAATTATCTTTTTTTTGCCATATGAATTTGTTTGTATATGTATGGAATACTGTCACAATTTAATCAATTAAACAAATCTACAGGATAGTAGAGCACCACTGTGGAGTATTGCTTGAAAATCCTATATTTTAACACCGAGTGCATTATAACCACATTTGAAGATACCTTACATAGCCTCATGTTCTTATCAAGAGGTTACACACATGAATTTATTTGAAAACCCTATCTTAAAACTGCATTGGATAGCTCCCTGACCAACAATAATAAACTTCAAATGTGATCACAAACTGATGACTGGAAATGCAACAGCGTTCTGTTTTGAATTTTTCAATATCACAGAAACTGGTGACCAGATGAGAAATAACAAAACAATAAATGGGTTGTTTCAAGCCAGGGGGAAATTCAGAATGTTGAACTAAACAGTTATCTGTTCCACCTCTGCATGGTCTGGTTATATCTAACTTTATACAGTTGCTTAACTAAAGTAGAAAGCATTTGGTTTAGTACATGAGCTCCTTTAGCTGGCTGGCAGACTTTGTTCTTTTGAATATTAGTCCGCAGGGACAGAATATATTTTTGGATATCTTGTGGCACCTCCATGAAAACATGTCAATGCAGGGTAATTGTGGCCACTACATGTGGATAAAAATGCATTCTTTAAGATTTATTCTTTCATTAGTGAAACTGAGTCTTCATAACAAATGCCTCAATGTATGACCACCATCTGTGATACATTGGGAATATTTTTGCATTTTACAGATACAATTGAACAAATAAAAAAAATCTATTTTGTAGCTCCAAACATTTGAGGGTTCAGCTGCAGTTATATTGCACTCACTTCATGTCAGTGTTACCTGTTTTTGGTCATGTTGTACAGTACATTAAAAGCTTAAAACCCTCCAATTATAGCCTTAAGCATCCACCATAAGCCAGGTACAGCTAAAATACTTCTTATTGCCTGTTACTTCATCTAGTTGAGTGGTAAATGTGTCCAGTTTATGACAATATTTTTGTTTTGAAATCCCAATCCGGTTAATACACGGTGTCTTGAAGTCTGCTTAGCTGGCTCACTGATACTCTTTGTTTGAAGACATTCATTCTAAGATATGGCAGCTGTGAGGCTCCTTATAGCAGCGTGCAGAAGTGAGTTTATTGTTGATAGGGGTTGTGCACAGCTTACAGGTGAGACTCCAACAACACTCCCTGTGAGTTCATTATCAGCAAATACAGAATTTTGTCTTCCGCTGCACCTCGGGGAAATTGCTCTCTGCTTTGACTTTTATCTAATCTATTGATCATTTCTAACTCACGCCGTCCCTCTCTAACACACCCTCCCTTTGTCTGGTGTTTCCTATACACACTTGCACAGAGACACACAAGGACGTGTTTGTGTTTACGCTCGCACGCGCGCACAAGCGAGAACTCTGGGACACTTCCAAGGTTAACAGCTGTCCTGATGTTTACCATATGGCTCTGACACTATCATATTCACTCTAATCAAGAAAACAAGTCATTCTTCTTGTTCTACAAACTATAATATGGAACCTCTGGCTTCAACTAGCATTGGCATTTCTATCATACTCAACTGGCTGTTGAGGCCTGCATACTATACATTCTGTAACGGAACCCTTGTATGATTACACAAACCGTCAATCGTCATTCACCTCACTTTTCTGTACATTACATCCCTCCAGCATCTAGCTATAGAGTATGTTCACTTCAGGCATGTATTTTTACTTTTAATGTCAAAACACTGTGCTGCTTTTAACAGCCTTCTCTCTTACATTCTAGAACAGACACTTCTAGACATCCACTTTATACCTTCTTCAACAAATGGCTGAACTTTCTCAGTTTCCCTTTGTCTACATTCGTTTTCAATAGCTAGTCGACTTACTGAGACGTTCAACATAATAAAAATCAGAACTCTATAGAGGTTCATTCAAAAGTCACCTGGATTAATGTTACGGTTTGAGGTACATAACATTTCAGTTTATACCTTCTGATAAAACAGATTAACTATCACGTTATTGTCTGAATGTGTGAATGTATTTCAATTCCATGTTGGAACATGGTGCATTGCATAGCTGGCAATACAGTTAAAGCACATCATCAGAATTTTAATGGGATGTACCAAATCCCTATAAGGAGATGAGAACATTTTAGAAAATACAAAACAATTTTAAAGTTATAAAAACAGGACAGGGACAAAATATTATATTTTGAATCATTTGAAAATCAGTTGGCATTCCCTCTAAAATGTAATGTAAATTAAAGACTATTTTCTTTCACTGAAAATCAAATCCGTGTTTTGCCTTAACCCCTGCCATCTTTCAGCAAGAATACACTTGCTAATCCATTTCTATTTCTAAATGGTTGCCTACTTGCTGTGACCTTTTAAACATTCTACTCATGAAATCAGAGTTACTTTAACCCTTTCACACACAAAAGCCTCCTTTTTACATTCCAAGTCGCTTCTAAGTGACGTACCAAAATCATTCCATCATGCCATGACACTACATTCCCCTGCCCTGACATACTAGTCTGGACAGGGGGTTTCTTAAAGCGTTCCCTGTGACCGTGATGGAGCCGTCGCCATGACGACAACAAGCTTTAAGGCTACGCAAGGTGAAAGGTGTTTGGGGGGGGTCTATCCAGCTTATTGCATGCCTCATGTGGGTAGGGAGAGGAGATGAGTAACCTGTGTTGTTGCACCCTTCACAGACACATACTCAATAACAGCAGTCCACGCACAGCCCAAATACTCTGGCTTCTTTGAGGTGGTGTCTCCACCAGATATCTTCAGCATAGTAAACATGTGCTCCAAATCACATCCTGCCCTGCCTTTGATCAGGTGAGCTTTAAGGTCTCCACACACACCCTCTGGATCTCCTGTGTGCTGGCTCCCTTTATCTCTGACCTGGATTGGATTAGTGCTCTTTGATACTTTTATTCACCTCTTGGTCTTGGGAAAGGTGTTGGTGTTGACAGGAGGGTATGTTTCAGAATTCCTCACATTTACTTTTTTTTTCTTTTTTGGGAGCCTCACACAATGCCATATTATTTACTTTGATTAGTTTGTGATTATGCTCAAGAAGGAATGATTGTGGGGTGATTTTTGTTTGAAAGCGCGAATGTCCATTTCGTTCACCGTCCGTGTTCTGCATTAATGTCAGTGTAGTTGTATGGATCACCAGCATCTTAACAAGTGTTAGTCATTGTCAATATTGTTTTCATAATCATATGCCGGCCACGGTCCTAGGAAGTCATAATTGATTTGGAATTAGCGGTCATTAGTGGATCACAATCACTAGTGAACTATTCTTTTAAAGGCACACTCCTCGATTCTGTGATAGTGAGAGCTGCAGAGGGGAGCCATTCGCCAGCCACTAAGCACCCCCATGTATGAAGGGCATGCATTCAAACCAAAACAACATTGTTGAAATGCTGGTTTCAACCACAAAGGTAATTCTAGACACAATTCACTGAGTGTACCTTTAAACATCACTTTCTTTCTGTCTCGTCTCTGTAGGTCTTCTAGTTTAAGCGGACTGTGCCTTCCCTGGTAATGAGCTGTTCAACATATTGTTTAGAGCGTGCAGGGCCAAACTGTCACTGGTGTAATGGCCATTAGATTAGCAGAGGGCCTATGGAGCAGGGACTATGATGGCGATAACAACCCTTATTGTTCTTGTAGACGGTAAGGTACAACGGAAGAATACTGTAAAATACTCCAGTGGCTGGCAAACATTTTGATCTGGAAAAACGAGCCAGCCCAAAATAATAAATACCCTGTGGTTACTGCTATTTCTAAAGGGGGACTCACCCGTCTTATTTAAAGAACCTCTGGAATGAACAATGTCTTGACACAAAATAGTGAGCTACAGGCTGTATGAAGTCACCTGCACCATTAAAGAGGTACTGCCTGGTAGTTTTGGTGGTGTTGAGTGGGCAGGAGACAGGGGGCAGAGTGACAGCAGAAGGAAGGGCAGGGGTCAAGGCTGTAGTTCTGTTTCCATGGTGAATTCTCTCTGGTGACAAATGAAGGGAGCAATCCCTTCCCTGGCCTGGTGACTGCTGACAATAGTGCACTTGGGGGAAACAGTGGCCTGCAAGGAGACATTTTTCCCCAGCCAGCCCCAGTGCAAAATGGCTGAGGGACTGGGGGTCCCGGTGTCAGTTGCACCCTTACCCCACCCTCTGTCTCCTTCGTTATGAGGCCTCCGCCTTGGGGGTGTCCTTACACCCATTCTTCACCGACAGAGAGTCCAACTGCTTGTCTGGCTTGGGAAGAGGAGTCTGATTGCTGGCTAGTTCATGTAGCGATGGCTCCTTGTACATGGCCACTGTGAAGCAAATTAGAAACAGCTGGTCATTAGGTAACGCGACTGATTACCACAGTGGAAATAAACCCCTTGACTATTTAGCATGTAATACTGTTAACTGACACTTGCAGGTTAAGATGCAGCAGTGTCAAGGCTAACTATTGTATTGTGCAAACATGACCATGCTGGATATGTTCACACAGGGACAACCCACAGGAAAACATCCTACATTCGGAACTGCACATGCTCAGAGCAGAGAGAGTGGTGTCATGTGACGTCAGCATTCACTGTGTAAAACTTAATTTAATCTATTCAATGAGTTAGTGAGGACGGAGATCCAGAGAGAGAGACTACATCTACAGCATGTGAGCGGAGCGGAGTGGGAGCGAATGAGAAGTGGAGCGATCCCAATTTGACTGGAGCGAGGAGCGTAATTTCAGCGGGCAAGAAAGCTACCGCCCAATATATTGCTCTTTTGCTCAAGTACCGCTCAGATCTTGACGAGTAGCCGGTCACAGTAGCCGTTTGCTTACGTGTGATCATAGCGTATGGTAGTTTTAATACGAGTAATTATACCCCTTACCTGTGGTTGGCGCTGTCTACCTAGGGAAGGTTAGACAGTTAACCTGTAGTGAAGTGCAATGACGCAGGAAAGAATAACATATTGTGTTTGTAAGTCTCTGTGTTCTTATTAAAATAACGCATGACAATACACACGGTATTACATTATGGAGTTCACCTGTTTGAGTGTAGACTATAGGCTATATTTTGATTAAAAGGCAAGCTAGATCTACATGCTATTTGAAATGATACGGCCTATTCTCATCCATTCATGCTGTTAAACTAGCCTACATTGTTTTCATTCTAATAAATATTGAACAGCCTACTCAACATACATGACAGGCCTACATCATAACAAAATTGTAAGGGATTGCTTGAATTATGACTAAACAGAGTGATGTAAAAGACTTGCAGAGGAGGAGCAGAGCGTAGACTTTGCTCCGAGAGCAATGAGCGTGATTTCTAACTGCTCAGCTCTGCTCACATACTCTGATCCACACGTACGCTTCTACAAAACGGGTGGTTTTAGAATTTGTTTTTTTATTTTTATCCTTACACCAGCACGTTTAAAAAACATATGTCGACAAGGAAAGGCAAACATACTAGGTAAACCTGTCAAGAGCATGCCAAGCCAGCAGCTGGCAATGTAATCCTAACCTTTAAAGATTTAAAGTGTTTTGGCCAACCAGAAGCCTGACTACTGGTTCTTAAATGTTGTCAGTGACCTTCATAGTGCATTCTGAACCTCTGCTCGTGAATATAGTTTGTTAGTAACTGTATGTAATCTCTAATCTGTATGTATGTAAAAAGTCTCGTTATCAAGGTTAAAACCAACAGTTTTGCATACGTTCGCCATTGCTCCAACATTGCACATGAAAACCAAAGAGTTTTGAAATATAGCAAGACTGAGCATAATAATGTATTTCAATGGAAGCAAAAATGCAATGCTTCTGGCCTGATAAAAGTCCCCCCCTTTCAAAAATTGAATGTGGAAGTGCAGTCTGTTGGGACATTCTCTCTGATGGAAACAGTTAACAGTGCACATCAAACAAAAGACTGGCGCACAAGCTGACGCTACAATTTAAAAACTCAGTTTTACCTGTCTACACGTGAACACCAGACTTTAAAAAATATCTTCACCCAGGCAGGAATTTTGCAAAAACTTTGGTTTTAGTGATTGGATGCACTGTTTACATGTGGATGAAAGGCAAAATCACGTAGAAAACGTTTTGTTTATAAAAAATTAGGAATAGTAGATTGGAATAGTAAGTTTAATATTGCATGTCTACCTTTGGATTGGAGTGGCAGTACATGTCAAGATGATTGGTTACAGTCTAGAAGTGATGTCACACCTGCATCCAAATCTGGCTTGTTTTGAACCATGATTTGTTTCAGTAACATGTTAGACTGATTAAAAAATGTGACCAGCACTTACAGACCCACAGACAACGCAACTGGAAAAAGTAATAGAATAGCACAGACCCTCAATAACTTTAGGCAGGAAATGTGCAGCGCCTTTGGTCTTCTTCACACGGTTGCCCTTCATGACTTGTCCGTCGCGGTTGATACCGATATACCAGGAGCGTCCCGACTGGGTCTGGCGGTACAGCATGGAGGAGTACGTCACGAAGTAGTTCTCAAACACGCTCTCCTTGAATTTGCACTCTGGAGTGAAGTGCTCCTACGGAGAGACCAGAAGGACACAGACGGTCATGATATAATAAACAAGACAGTGGGAGGGGGGGAGAATGACAAAAATAACAATTTTGTGAAATGAATGTATATTTTCCTGTCCACGTTTGTTTGTTAGGCACACAGACAGAACAGAAAGAACATTAAATGACCTTGGGGGAAATGAAAGGAGAGTTTGAATTCTCTGAAAGCACAAACATCTTCTGAGTAAGCTCAGTTCCCTAATGAAGAATACACAACATGACAAATAACTGAGGTCACAAGTAAATGCAGCCTACAGTATGGTGTTCATTGGCCAGCAGAGGCAGCTCAGAGAGAAGACAGGTCCCTGATGGGTTCTCCCAGGGAGAGGGGTAGAGATGAATGTGAGCTTTAAGTTAGCTCTGCTGGGGAGGAGTAGTGAGGAGTGGCAGTCATATGGGCTATTTCATAGCAAAATTATATTAATATTATTGTAATGCTCCAACCACAAGGGCAATTCCAGACACAAATTGAGTGCCTTGCCCCCCACCCATACTAGTGAACTACTACTGAATCCCGCATTTTATAGATTCCTGATAGTAACTAGCAGTGACAGATATACATCTCTCTAGTCAATATCTGGGTCCTTTCCTGCCAGAGAGCACAGCCAATCTGCAGACTGGTTTGGTGCCACACCTAAAATGGCTGACTGAATGATTTGTCTGTGAGTCAGAGAGATGGACAGCTTGGCAGGATGGAGCGATAATAAAGAGCCCAACGTAGAAGGAGACCGCCCGGGACATCTCCGATGTCAGATCATCACCCTTCATTTTGATGCACAGGCAACGTGTGTCCACTACCTGTCTACACCTTGCCTGTATGCAAGCTTAGCCCCCCAACCCCCTTTCATATAATACTGTCCCCTTACCTTTAAGTGAACGACGTCTGCCGGTGCCTCATCACAGAGCTATTTCAAGCACCTCTCACAGGTTTGATATCTTCTGCTGTGCTAACACAAAGAGGCTGGGATCGATAGATGATCCTGGTCATTCATTATTAAACAGGCCCGAGAGCAGCAAGCCAGGCGGGGGAGAGGCGCTACGAAGGCCAGAAAGTAAGGCTGGAAAACGAGGCTCTCCTCGGGGTGATGTCCCATGCGCTCTAAGAATCTCCCCCATGATGCTCCCTTCTCCGTGCCCTCATAATTATGTGCTAGAATCAAACCTTCGTAATCTGCCTAATAACAACACACAGCTTTTATTGCTTAAAGGTACACTTCCTGATCCCTGTTATAGCCTTAAAACCTCAAGCATTCTCCCTGGCTTTATGTTTGAAACCAATGTGTCTGTAGGGGCATGGGTACTGCAGTGTGAAGACAACTTTCACACTCAACTCAAATATTGAACTAATTGTTTCAAAGGGAATTCCAGAAACTTGATGAATGTGCCACAAGTCCCAATGCTTTTATATTATCTTCTAGGCAAAGGAACAAGATCAAATAGGACAATGATCCAGCCATAATTCACCACAATGCCACTATCACTTCCAATGCAAAAAGCTCCTGGAACACTGTTAGTGTATCCCACTGACCTTCATATCTCAGCAGAACAGAGAGGAACCATGCGGGCAGGCAATAACCTTCCAGCCCACCCCCTCAGAATAATCAGTGGAATCTAGCATTATTAGTGGCCTAAAATAAACATTTTCATTTTGTTACAAGACACTTACACACGGAAACAGTTATAATGGTATGAGGAAATTTGTCATGAGTCTTGCATCCATGTTGAGAATGCCAATGGTGAGAAGGCCCTTTTCATCACCTGTGTCCAATTGCATCTGCTCTCCCTGGCTGGAAGTGAACACGCTCTAATCAGGTGACAACTTAGAGTAACAACATTGTGTGGGAAATCATAAGATACAGTATATGACTACATGGTTGATCATACAGCATATTTAAAGCCTAATTCACTCCCGTTTATCATGCTAAAATGCTTTCATGCTTTCACACCTGCACTGTATGTCTCTGCAGATGGAAAAACATACATTTCTCCCATTGGATGTGAGGTGGGAATGCTTGTTCAAAGCTCTGCCTGGGATGCATGAATGCTTGCAGTTCCCTTGTTTACACAGCAGGGGTCAGAGTGTCACACAGGCTGCCTGTGTCTATTCAGTGACCCACCTGCTCTATGGAAAGCTGTTAAATCTGCCTAGCTGCAGTAATCCCCACTATATATCCACAGTGCTGCAGCAGCCCACTTGAATAACTTTGAAAGTAGAGTTTCCTAGTAAACACACACACCCACACACCCCCCCGGCATTTGCCACCACCTATCTGCTACACAGCACCTACTCCATAAGTTAAATGTATCCGTGTGTACTAGCAGCATGTTGTTGATGATGCAAGTCATGGTGCAGACGAATTATGACGTGACCACACTGAATTGCAATAGTTAGCAAAGGCGATTTAGAGGGGCTCCAGACATTGTATGTGGCTCCAGAATGCACACTAATGTGCATGGGCTCACGTTGGAGGCGTTGTGATTGACATGTGGAGGGCTGCCTGTCAATGATGGGGGGGAAGGAGTCTCTGTGACAGCAGGGTCCAGCTCCATGAAACTCTTCACCTGCTGCTGAGCCGAAGGTTCAGCAGCAGGTTTGGTTTGAACATTGGTAAGGACGTAATGAGGGTCATACGTTTGATATTAAAACAGGCAGCACCTTTGTTTGTGAACAACATTTCAAAATGACTATGCATTCAAGCACCCTGCTGGCAAATAAAACTGCAGGTTCTATTAAGATAATTTTGTCACATCAGTTAGCAAAAATGTACGTTTGGGTTACAGTATGCCACTGGCGAAACCACCGGGATGGCAAGGAGTGGAAGCTGCCACCCTAAAAAAATGTCTTGCCACCCCAAACTGCGTGACCTGCCACCCCAGATGTCGAAGTATTTTCTGTAATATACAGTATATTTTATATTATTGAATTGTCTAAGGTATTTTATTTTTTACTTTTCAGTTTCAATCTGATAAATCGAATAGATATCCTATGCTAGATTAGTTTGTTTAACACGTTATCTACAGTCTCAATGTTTATGGCGATTTAGATGTCTGCGTCGAGGCTATACCATATAGTGTCAGCCTCGATATAGAACATATGAGCGTGTATGAAAATTCAAAGGAAATTCTCTTTTTTTTGTGTGGAAACGCTAGCCCTCGATGTTTTGGGTTTTATGTTTTTCATACCAGTAAGCAATGCCTATGCAGAGTGAACTTTCAGACATATGGAGAATGTGTGGTCTTTTAAAATAAACAGACAGTAAATGGGCATGATTGAGCTTTAGGTCAAATTTAACTTAAAGATGCCATGTAGCCTATAGTAGGCCTATAGACTTCAAGTCATTCATTGAAGGACAGAGATAGCTGCAGTTAAGGGAAATAAATGGAAAATTAGGTAGGCTAAAATAAGGCATAATTTTTTATATAGTTGTCATTTCAGTCTTCATATATTTTAGATCTTGAAGAATATTTATTAAATTGAATGGTGTTGTCATATTAGCCTGGTATGGTGCAAATCTAATGTAGCCTTATCACCCTATTTAGCCAAAACAGAGTAGGCCCTAAGCAAAGCCAGAATATAGATGCAATTATGGAGGGCACATATTTATTTTAACTATATAAAAAAAGAAATATGTAGAGTACACACAATACAGAATACACATTTATAGTCTACTATGGTATAGTAGTCCCTATTGGTTTTTGGTTGCGGTGCTGCAAAACTGTCTGTCGGTCTGTCAGGAGTTCAGGTTTTTTGTGAAACAGGTGGAAACGATAATTGCTAGCCTATGGATAATGTCATTGTTAATTTAATCTGTGGATAAAGACAAGTTGTTAAGGTTCATTGTAAA
>JAODLL010017369.1:8878-24534 GCA_026546735.1 Forbesichthys agassizii | reverse complement strand
GTGTGCGTGTGCGTGTGCGTGTGTGCTTGTCACCCACCTGTGCCTCCCCCCACGTCACCCTGTGGTTTTCAGGCAGGACCCGACATTCAATCAACCATGAGACACATTGGCGCCACAACTCCATCTGTGGCATTCATGCAAACACGTTTGAATCTTTGACACACTTTAATTGCATTACTGTACAATAATAATCAGTGATCTGATGTATGTCCTATAGCTTATCTACACTGGCAGTTTCATGGGTGGGTAACCAATGTCAACAAACTAGAAAACTAGATGTATCACAAATCAACCTAACAGTTAACAAGTACTTGGTCAAATCGTGTTTTATTACCTCCTCCTTTAGAAATATCACATTGTCCAACTATTACATAACTAGAAAATATTATTAAAATAGCTTTCATTATTTATGTTATAAAACGGGTTAAATAATTATTAATAATTCATTAGATTTGTCAAGAGCCAGTTGAATAAAGCTTGACATATATTTTGTTCTTACCGTCTAATATGTTTAGTTCTGGCTTCTTCCCGTTCTATTCGTCTTGTTCTATATTTCACGGCTGCTGTCTTACTTTCATTGTGTGAACTCTGGGCTCAGCCTCTGGGGTTGACTATCTTCCGTAGTGGGTGTTCTGCACCGATGTAATGTGGGGCAGGCTTTAAACTTCAATGCAACTTCCTTTTTCCTCTAACATGCTTACAGATACACACACACACACACGCACACACACACGCACACACACACACACACACACAGGCTTGTACTGTATGCTACTGTATATTTAATAAACATGTTATGATAAGTGTGTGTGAGAGAGCGTGCAGTGCGTTGGTGGGTCTTTTGCGTGCATGTGTTTGCCGTTTTATTCTTAACACGCTAGGTTCTACAGTAAATAGTGGATGAGATACCGTAGCATGCAGTTGAAAGAACTGCTTGCAGTGAGACAAATAAACCGCACGTTCCTTAGATGTGCGATCAGCACATCACTATCACGAAGGTAGAGGTCTACACATTATTGACAGAAATATACAGTATATTACACATTATTACTGGACTCAAATTAACATTGTAAAATGTTACAATATATTTTTCTTTACAACTCGATGTAGTGTCAGGTTTAATTGTGCACACTGCCTTGCACTTAAGGAATCTGCACATCTCAGAAAGTTTTAATTATAATTATGTTATGTTTATTTTGGTATGTATATGAAAATTATGAGTATTGGTATTAATAGTAATTACTTTAGTCTTTAAAACAACTTTCATACATTCACCTTACCTGAGCAATATTCTCTTTACATCACCATCATGCATGAACAAGAGCAGGAGATAATGTGGTTTAAAACAATCCACTAATCTGCATACAGATGACACCATTAACATATACATTTGTGGTACTATTGTAAAAGCTCTGGATACGATAGTATTATTAATCTAAATGTAGCTAAATATTAACTATATAGCATTTTCCCTTATTATTGTTTTGAAAACAAATGTCTACTTTATTTAAATTATTTTAAGCAAATATAATAGTTTACATGCTAGGATAACACGTGTTGCTATATATTTCCTAGCAATGCGATTGTGCAGTCCAATTAGTACATACAAACAAAACGATGATGATGATTTGGAGCCTATTGATTTGTATTTGTTTGACACTAGGGGGCAGTCTTATTCTCAAAATGCTATGAATGGGAGACTGCAATTTAGCTGTCTTAAAACTTTTTTTTACTATAAAACACATAAAAAGTACACCAACATATATAAGTACACATGCACACACACACACACACACACACACACACGCAACACAACACTTTCGTTTGCTCTCCAACACTCACACACTTGATATGTTTGTCATGTCATGTCAACTGTCCCTTTTTCACACGCCATCTATCTGTTATGCTGGCCTAACATCTTTCCTCCCAGAATCTGTCCCAACATGCACTCTCTCCACCTGGTTTACCCTGCGCTTGGATTGGCTGCTTCCAGGGGCAATGCGAGACATCTGTACTTACTGATTGACTTTTCAGGAGCACCTTCTGGTTTGAGGTGGGAAATAGGCTAATGGCATTCACCTACAGAAACAGACAGACAGGAAGAAAAAGACACATAAACCAAACTGAGGAATGTTTTAATATAAAGCAGGCAAAGTGACAGAAGGACCTAATTAAATTAAGAGGGAGCACTTAAAAAGGTAAAAAGACGACTGTTGGTGGCGTGTCTTAAACCGGTAGGTGCTATAGCTGCTTCAATTGATATGTATATCTTCTGGTCTTATAGGTGCTATAGCTGCTGCAAATCAAACGTATATCTTCTGGTTCCTAGAAGTTGTTCTAGTATGGCTTCACTTTCTTTTCATCTTTTACGACTATGAGCAAGAAAACGTGTACAGGCGTGTGTGTGCGTGTGTGTGTGTGTGTGTGTGTGTGCGCGCGCATTCTGCTATTTTCTAATCTTTATAACTTTTTTATCTGTCTTTCAGACATGAATAATCGCTCCATAGCCTGGTGGCTGAAACAGATTGGCCTACCCCAGTACACCAAGATACTGGAGAGAGAATATTATGGTCTGGAGGTAAGTGTTTGTATGCATGCATATGGACAAGTGGTAAATGGACAAGTTTATGTTTTTTCGTGCATTTCTTTCTCACAAGGGTTTGCTGAGTGTAACTGACGCAGAGCTGAATGAAGCTGGCATAGAAGACGCTACGCACAGGGCCACCATCTTAGACCAACTTCTAAAACACAGAGAGGTGCTGGACCCACACTCTGGTAACACACACACACACGTCATATTCTGTAAATGATGATGAGGTTTTACTGTAGTCCATTAGTAGTGCTGTGATGCTTGATGTTTTATGATCAGGCGATGGATTTGCATTTTGATGTGTCCATTTTCCTTCAGTCACAATTAAAACAAAGAACAATGATATTAATAACAATGTGTGTGTGTGTGTGTGTGTGTGTGTGTGTGTGTGTGTGTGTGTGTGTGTGAAATGTTTGGATGCAAATCTGAGTGAGAGAAGACAGAAAACCAAACATCATTCACAGACCCTTGTTTGCATGATACAAGGAAGCACCTTTTGTGCCCCTAGTGGCCAGAGACAAAGTTGCACCATTTCAAATGTCAAAATCTCTGTCTCACTGATCTATATTGAACAGAATAACAGGCCACCAGAACGATGTCTGTGTGAAAAGGGCAACATGGCAACGATAAAAACCTTGAATTAAGTGTGATACATTGCGAAAGTACTAGTTTGTAAGGAGGGGTCCTACTAGTCCTACTTTTTATGTGGGGGGTCCTCCCCAAGGAAATGTTGTGCATCAAGCACTTCATTGGACTGCATTCTGGTCAATTTGTGCCTTTTCTCCATTGATTTATCGTGGACATTTCTTTAAGTTAAGGAAAACACAAATTCCATGCACCAGGTGACAATGCAGTAAGACTCTCAGGCATATTGGTTTCAAATTCTCCTGTCAACTTTTCTCAATATTATTCTTAGTAAAAATAACAGGCATTCTGCATGATTAATTATAATTCCATCCTATGTCTTTTGTTTGGGGAAGTAACTTTTTTACTGTAAATGTGGCACCTTTTCACATTAGAGGCACATTTTCATATTAGCCTAGCGTGTGCACATTAGCATTTAAACATGTGGGAACCCATATAAGTAATAAAGACTGACTTGATAAAAAAAAATGTTTTATTTATTTATTTATTATTATAAAACTTGGCAGGCTTGCAACAATTAAATTTAAACATGCAAAACTATCTGACAAAGTATTAACTTGATGCTGTACACGATTACATTTGCTGAAAGTCAAAAGAATACAAGCTTTCAAATACATCTCACTGCCTGTTTGCCTATTTATACTACATGCAGCATTAAAAGATAGTGGGGCGATACTGCGTTGGGGAACAGCGTGTTATGAACTTATGGCCATTGTTTTCCTTGTGACCTTGCAGGTGGCGGGTCAAAGCACAGATTGAGCAGGAAATATTCTCTGGGATCATCTGCAGACCTGGTGAGAAGCTGTGGGTGCTGCCAGATGCTTTATTTTATTATGCCTTATTGTTATTTAAAAAAAAGGTGTGAAGCATGTGCATTCTTTAGTGATTACCGATGAGCAACTTTAAAAAACTCACTCAGTCCATTGGGACTGATTGGAAGTAAATCATATTTTAGCTTTCTAGCCTAGTCTGAAAATGAATCACGTGCAACAGCAAGACAGAGTGAGTTTTGGCACTGTTTTCATTTGCAGATTATGGAAGTCCTTAAAAGGCATAAAATGGCACCCAAAACAAAAAATGTACCAAATAAGGACTGAGTGAATTTTGGAAATGTGCTTAGTGTCCATGCTGGTTCATACTGTTAGTTGCTCACCCTATGGTAAAGAATCACTCTAAGTGAGAAATAAATCAAATAACAGATTGTTGGACAGTACACTCATGAGAGCTCAAAGAAACGCTGCGTGGTCTCCTGCAGGTGAAGTCAAAGAAAGAGCTGTTTCGTCAGAGCTTCTTGCCCCGCCTCCAGCGCCCTGACAACACCACAGTCTCCGCCTCCTGCTGCCAGCTCCACCCCCTGGAGGAGGGTCACAGCGCATCAGACCCAGACCGCTGTGTGCTGAGGGACAGCAAGCGCAGGTACTTTGTTCTCTCTCTCTCTCTCTCTCTCTCTCTCTCTCTCTCTCTCTCTCTCTCTCTCGCCATCTTCTCTACATCTATCTCTTTCCTCCATTCCATCCACCTGGTACTTCATTTATTCTCTCTCTCTTCTCTCTGTCGTTATCTCTCTCTTTCTCCACCCCCCAGAGAACCCTCACTTTGCTGGTTAATGAGAGAGAGAGAGAGAGAGAGAGAGAGAGAGAGAGAGGTGTAACAGCCCTTTGGTGGAAACATGCACACCAGACTCCATAGCCTATAGTCCTAGGCTATAACATTACTTTTTGATTTGACCTTTTCTTATACCACTAAGAGTCCAGTGCCATAGAGGAAGAATCTCTTTTACAAGAGATACCTTCCCAAGAGTGTAGTTAAAATATATTACAAGGAGTCCACTGGAAATACAGTATGAACCAATCATACAACGATACACCATCAGAGTGACAGAGCTCAATGATGTAACCAACTCATTGTGAGATACAGCATATACATGACTATTAGTATTATAGTCTAGACTATGACTTATTCCTGTAAAACAAGTGCATTTAACATATACAATTTCACTGAAGGCAGTTACAGAAATGCATGCTCCAAGCTTGATGTTATCCTTGAGCTCATTCCAGAACCAAAGTAACCATAATAAAACAAACTTCTCCTGTCACCATCTGTCCTAACATCATTTTCGTTCACGTTTACTAAAGCCTTCCTGGATATTATCTAACTGCTGCAAAGGGATGCACCAGCTTGGCCAATGTCCAGATGTCCTGAGAGATCCACATGTTGCAATATACTGTACTTTTATATAAGAAGCTCAAGTGTGAGCCTTGATAACCACACAGCCTAGTTCTACGATGAAAACACATGCCACCATCACACCAGCCTGCTATATTACATGTACAATACATAGTTATCTAGTCCTTTAATTATGTGTGGTGGTTTATTTAATTTCCTGCCATTTATTCGACAGTCATTTTACATTTGACAAACCAGCCATCTACTTGGGACAATTCATATCTAATTTGACCTTTATTGTCATAATATGAGACAGACAATTTGTTTGATCACACACCACACCCACCTGTCAAATACTGTAAATAATTATTTATAAAATGTAACGCTTAATATAGTCCCTATATCGGCCTTTATATCTGCCTTGAATAAATGAAAATTACTATAATGTATAGGCACTACCTGAAGGTAGTGAAAAGCAGAGCACTGATGTATGAAATGTGTTATGTTTCAGTAAACACGTTAGATATGTGACAACAAAATTGGTTTTAGGATAATTTTGAGATTTTACTATAGATTAGATTTGTTTTACTGTCTGCTGAAAAACAACTGAAAAACAACAATGTTCAGGGACATATTCCCAGCTGTAGCCTAATGGGTGTTGCTGGGAAGACATATTAAATGATTAACAGGCAAACATTTGTGATTGCATAACACTACAACTTTGAAAAAGATCAGACCAGCAAAAGCCCTCAGTAGACATACCGTGTATCACTCTGTATATACATACCTTCCAGGGATAACAGACAACTGTATATAAACTATGTGGTATTTTCACCTAAGCTTGTCAACTACATTGCATTGAGAAGTCAAGGAACAGTGTCAACAAGTGAAAAGGAACATCAAATGACTCCTTTAACAATAACTAATTTCATCCAGGTGAGGAGGACCTCCCTCCTCCCCTGTTGCTCGTTAGGTTAGGGACGGTATCCGAGGAATGCCTACAGATAGCGGGTTTCAGCTCCGTGCTCGGGGCGGGGAAACAGAAATCAGCAAACGTGTGGGAACGCGTCCGAAGTTGCGCTGCGCGTATTGAGCTAGGACGAGGATATCAGGGAGGAACTTGGAACTTGGAAAGGATTTTCAACCTACCAGCTGTTCTTTACAGGGCTGCAAACAGAATGTGTCAAACATGTCCTGGGAGAGTGGACTTTGAGAGCGACTGACAAGTAAGACCAAACCTAGAAACCGAACTACTTCAACAATTATCCCAAATGCATATTTGGACAACTTTTTGGCATTTTGTAATGTGCATTTCTGTTGCATGTGGTCATGACTTCGTTTTGATCCAACATGTCAAACTGTGACCGAATTGCAGCTCGTTGGAACCAGCGTACGCGCAACATTTTATTAACGATTAACATAGGCCAGTTAAGTTATTTTTAACTAGGGCAGTAGACTATACGGTTTTAGTAGCCTAGTTCTAACAGAAACCATGGTTGGTATCGAAACATTAAGTTACATTTTGTAATAGTGGTCTTGCAACATGTAGCCTATAGTCTACAGGTGTGTTTTTGAGCGCTGGAGCCAACGCCCCTCCTCAAGCAGACTTTTAGGCTACTCATTGTGTCTGTGGTGCCTGCGTGGTGGTAGCCTATAGTCAAACATAAATAAGCTGCCAGAGGAATGTAGCTTTATAACCATTGCTCACTAAAATTCCAGATTTTTCATGACTTCCGCAAGGAATTCCCAGTCTTTCAGACACACACAATTTCACAAGTAACGCGATAGTATTGTACATAGCCTATATAGTGGACATCCTCTCAAGGTATACCCACACTGACACACAAACACTGACATGTTTGTTACAGCATTCTGACTGGTTGTGGAAATTATAACAAGATAAAAAGACATATTTAGTCGGTGGCTGCCGTATGAACGTTTTCCCGCATAAGATATTTAAAGTATTAGGAGTTTTGTTAATGTTTCAGAAAGCAGACAATCCAGAAATAAATACAGATTTGCTGCAACTAGTTGCTTTACAAGCACAAAACGTATTGCCAGACAGATGTAGTGTCCTTGTAATGGTTAGCATGATAGGCCCTACCTGTATCTACTGTGTTCATTTGTCTGTCTACAGTACAAGGCCTGCCTTCCTTACTGTATCAGGAAGCAGGCAAAGGAAGGAAAGAGGCAGGCTATTAAAAGTCTGTCAGCATTTCTGCTGGCTCTAATGACCGACACAGACCTTGACAGTGACCTTGAGAGAGCCGCAACCTGTTCCTATTCGGAGCCAAAACACGGTGGGCTCTGTGGGCCCTGACGTGTTTTTAGCTCGGTGGCGCTCAATCACCTCTCCTTGTTTTCCAGTAAGAGGCGGAGTGTCAGCTCATACTTCAGCCAGTTCAAGGTAAGGGCCCTTACGTTACACGCCGTCAACATCCCTGCTGTCTCCCTGTGTTTTGGCACCTCCTCCCTCGTAAGCAGACGCCATTAAACACACAGGTGTCTGTTGCTGCTGTGTAGGTGTTTGGTCGCAGGGAGATGGATCTGAAGAAGGAGCTGGAGGAGGAGCTGAAGCTGAGCCCAGATGATTTGAGGAGCCATGCATGGTATCATGGACCTCTGAGCAGAGAGGTACACAATGTTTGGTTTGCATACACACATTTTTTATTGACTCGAGCTATTCTATTAAGACACATGCTTGGCTTTCTGGAGATTCAAAATTACCCAGCGGTATGAATGGCATGTTCTTGTCTCCATTTGTCTTATTAAATAGGTGCTTGAACTGATGTGTTAAGTATAGAGAAATGCCTGCATGCAATTTAACACTCTAACATCTATTTTGAATTAACAATGTTTTACTCCTTACTGGAAGCTTTAATTGGCCAAAACAAAGTTGTTTATAAAAAGAAAAAGAATACACCCTTAAATATGAATAACCCTGACATATTGTTCCTATTGATCCATTTTGCGTGACTGCTCTCTAGGACACTGAGGCTCTGTTAAAGCGGGACGGAGACTTCCTGGTCCGTGATTCAAGCTCCACCCACGGCGACTATGTCCTGAGCTGCAACTGGAGGAGCGAGCCCATGCACTTTAAGATAATACGAGTTGCGTTGCGACCCAAAAAGGTGAGCGATGATGTGGGAGGTTTGGAAGATTATTGTTTTCCTGAATTAGTGAATAAGGGCCAGTAAATTTACAAATCTAGATAGTTTCTGGATGGTCAAGCCGAATGTGATTACATACTGTACAGTATACTGTACTATTACATTAGCTTAAATTGTTATTTCGCTAGTTGGATGGATATTCTGTCGTGGGAGTAATTTAACCGTGTTGTGTCACAGGGTAACCCCAAGGAGCTGTTCCAGTTTGAGAGTGACCGCTTCGACAATGTCCCGGCTCTGATCCGCTACCACGTGGGAGGGCGTCAGCCCATCTCTCAGGGATCAGGTGCCATTGTGTCCCACCCGATCACGCGGACCGTCCCGATACGCATCATTCGCGAGCGGCGCGAGGCGTGCACCGGGAACGCCGGGACCCGGTGTCCAGCAAGAGACCAGCTCCGGGAGCGCAACAAGAGGCTCAGCTTCAGTGACTCTCTGCAGGTCAACAGCCCCCTGCTCAGGTGGGCAGATGCATGCTGGGACACACACAGTTCTGCCAGAGATACTGGAATAATAACAAGATGGAGCATTGTGATGCATTTCAATGGAAAGGAAAATGGGACGCTTCATGTCTCATAAGTGAGTCAGTAACAGCATTTTTGCTGTGGAGGCTGATGTAGGCAGTGACGGCTAAATCTACCACGCATGGCCTGAAACAGTCAGTTTATCTCCAAAACAGTTCTCTGCAGAAATACAATTGTGGTCTCAGATTGGTTGTAGGTACTTGGGAATGAATGTAATATACTCACAATACCCATTACTGCCACCAGAGATACATAATGGGCAATATTATGGTGAAATCCGTGGACCTCCCAATTGACTTGCATGGAACGCTGGGTCATTCTGGTCTGCATAAAGAGTGAAAAGTCCCTACCCTGGTGTAACTAGACTCAATATTAACTTTGTAAATAAGGTCTGGCCACGCACAACTGGGAAGTGTAAAGGCTGCTGCATATTACCAAATGCGGGGCCTTGCGCAACGCGGACGAGCGCTCAGGCTTTTCCAAGCATACTTCATGTGGTTATTTCTGTATTCAAAAAAGTGCTTGGAGGTTACTATGATTTTGATGTGTGCACATTTTCCCATGAACAATATTGGTGTAACCAAGATATTCACTGGAAAGAAACATTTTTCATATGCCTGGTCATTTGTGAGTATTTAATGGTCGGCGTGAGCCTGTTGCACATAAGCAGTCAACGCGCACATGTCTGCCCGGACATTCTGGATGCGCGCGACGATATTTCCGTAACGCGCACAGTCCGCGGACCTCTGCGTTTTGCAGACACGGGAAGTATGCCGGGGCCTTGACACCTCCCAATGGAGCACTTCCAGAACAGTTTCAAAATGAACCATATGGGAGGCATTGACGTAAATTGGTAACACTGCATTGATCGTGTCGGTATGAGGCAACCCTTATCCATACCCTTAATCTACCCGACCACTGAACCCTCCCTCATCTCTCTGGCTCTGCCCCGCGTACACGGGGCCAGACCAAAGATGCTAGAATACCAACGTCGTCCTCATTACAAGCAGTGGTATGAAATGATGGGCTTGGTTGCAACGCCTCTCATTGGACGACGTATATGCACATTGCATGGTGTTAACGGTAGTAAATATTGGCATGTTTGAAAACATTGAAGTTAACAGCATCTTTGTTGCCAGATCTCGCAAGACTGTTAAGCCCGTTGCACACTGCATGCGGAGCTGATATTGAAGCGCAAGTGTTTTTGTGACCCTCTATGTAAGTTGGCCATGATACTGGTTGCACTGCATTGCTATTCATATAATATAACGCATGTTGTAGGACAGTAAACGTATAGTCAGTTATATATTTATTTATTACGACAAACAACAATTCAGGCGAACAACAAAGTTATATAAATAAAACGTTTAAAAACTCTCTGATCGAGGAAATGGCCATGGTGGTGGGGCTAGGAAACAAGGAAACAGTTTTCTTTTAAATTATTATTTGTAGGGTTTTACCTGCTATTTCCATTGCACTCTATGTAAAAGCGCTTCAGAACTGCTAGGTGACTCAGAAAACATTGACTCCGGGGGGGGGGGGGAACAAGCGCCGGTGACTTGCTGATAAAAAGTGATCACTGTATGAAAAAGTGCATTTTAGATTCAGGATAATTAAAAAAAATAATTTTTAGGCGGCCAATAAACCATTGTGTTAGTTGGACTACAGTATATTTTCGAAATAGATGTATATTGTCTATAATTAATGTATGTGTACATTGTTTGTTTGCTTAGTATTTCACCTGTTTTGTGCCCTAGATTATAATTAATCCATTACATTTTACCAGCAAAACATTTGGGAATATGACCATGAAATGCACATGTTACATACCGTGATCACTTTTGATCAGAAAGTCACTTTTGGGCACGACACCGGCTCTACCGGCTCCAGCTTGCTCCTAGTGTGCAAAGACTCGTTGATTAACATGGGAGCGGATCCAAAGCAGATGACGCTCAGTGTCGGCTCCGTGCAGTGTGCAACGGCCTTTGAAGTCAGGTCTCAAACACAGGTTTCTCCTGATTTGTCTCTCTTAAAAAATGCTATTTTTGTGTCAGAAGTAGGCGTGCACGATATTGATCACATGTGATATTGCGATATTGATCATGGAAATTGCAATGTCGGTATTAATTTCGATATTTTAAAAATCACAAAGGTTATGGGAAAAGGCATTAAAATATATTCATAACATATGAAAACAACACATTTTCAACTGACATTCATATTGGACTCATACAACAGTAATTTATTTATCTATTTGGCCACTGATATTTATTTTCGACCTCTATTATGTCATGAGATTCCTCAGCCGCACATCTTACTTCTGTCTAAATCAAACACAACTAAGCCACACAGCCAATGGACGCATCTCTCCACAAAATAAACGGAATATTGCAACATTTTCGATATGATATTGCACAACGTGATATTGCTATAACGATACTGAATCGATATAATGTGCACCCCTAGTCAGAATGTTACAAAGATATGTGGCTTATGAAAAATGACTAATAATACTCATAATCTAATTACTCACTTTTCCCATTGGACTCAATAAACGCTGGTCTCCTGAAAGGGGAGTGGCCACGTGACACAGATATAGGAAGCCAACCTACCAACCTGTATGTCAAAGCATCTCTGTTATTAACGGTCTCTGGCCAGACTGGCTGCAGCAGTGCAGTGTTTTGTTTTTTTAAAACATTTTCTACAGCCCCACCCTGAGTTACATTTGATAACAGGTTTTTGTGCTCTCAGGGTTGCTAATACAGCACGTAGAGCAAGGCGTGTCTGCATTTCCTTCACGCTTATGTTTTAAAGAGGTCATAAATATGGTTTAGGAATATTTGATGTCTGCCTGCTGCCACAGCTCTTAAAGTCAAAAATATATTCCTCTTGGAAGCATCATTTTAACTATACAGATGGGCTTTAGTACACATATTTTCACTGAAGAGGGAAACTCTTTATTATAGTATGTATGAGTTGCAAATAACCTGTTGGGTTTATCTCTTTATTTTGTTATGTAGCAAATAAACCTATCGTGGCTTACCATTAGTATATTAATCACAGCATAGTATTAACAGGTAACCATTAGCATATGCACACATAACTCTGTCTGAACCCAAACATTGTATTTGCAGTTATATTAGATAAATGTTGCCTCTTGCCATTGTGAGGCCATGGTGGCATGTTGAATTTGCATATTCATATATGCTGATATTCTTTTATGAGGGTAATTGTAGATATGCTAGTAACTAGCAAGCTATTTTCTCTGTAGGGGCCTTATAATGGGAGGTAACACATATTGTGTATTTATACCTAACCTGCAATGTTACAAATTACAGGAGTGGAAGTCAGCCTGCTAACTTGGAGAATTTGGGACGGAGGCCTTCACTACAGTCTGCACAGTCTGAAAGCAATCTGCAGTCAGGTAGGCTACATCGACACACACACACGCCCCTTCACTACAGCCTAATAGCAATCTGCAGTCAGCTAGGCTACATCGATACACACACACACGCCCCTTCACTACAGCCTGATAGCAATCTGCAGTCTAGGCTACATCGATACAACATCCACGTGGGTCTGTTCGGAAGGCATTGTGCGAGTTGTGAACATGTTTGCGTACATCTTGACATCTTGCACAATATCACAACAGCCTGCTAACTAACCATATACATTTTTATAAACGGTGGGATAATATTTGGTCCATGCATCCACTTCCTGGTTTCTCTCCCTGCGTCCAGGGGTTCCTCAGAACAACCAATCAGAGAATGTTGGCCCCGCCCCCATCTCCCCAGTGTTCCGGACTGGCAGTGAGCCCCTGCTAAGCCCCAATCCACGACAAACACTCCCATCTAGTCCAGGTATAACACACACACACATATTTTACTCACTTGTTACACACACACTCATTTCCCTTCTCGCTTCCTGCATAGGTGGAGGGGAAACTCTGCGGGGCTCAGATGGACAGCTTCACCCCAGAGCTCCACCCAAGCCCCTCAGGGTGTCTGCAGTTTTCCCCAGTACCACACTTCCTCTGCCGTCACGATCGAAGGTTGACCCCGCCTCCTTGTACGACGAGCTGGTTGTCCAGGTAACCCAAAAACATTCTGTTAACCCACTTCATAGTCAGGTGCATTCTGACACATTTAAGTCAATTCTGGAGAAAGTTTGTCGATATTTGAACTCGAGCAAAGCAACAAACACCTCTTCTTTCATTTCCATAGGGTGCTTCCTTCAGAAGCTCTGCTACACACATTTCCAACGTGTGGGATGCATTGTGAAGGCTAGGATATTGTTGTGTGGTGCGGTCTGCACCACTTTGTGTTCCCATTTCCAGAGTCAAGTAGAAAGTGTAGAAAGAAAACATTTAGTTTTTTCAGGATGCACACAGTGGACCGCGAGGAGGACACATTTGGATAATTTGACAAAGTGCATTACAATCGCTTACTGTACCTCTTTAAAATGGAAAAGGCTACTGCTGATTACTGCTTGTTGACCACTGTCCAGGTGCCACTGCTACGGAAAAAGGGCCACGTGGACCGACTACGGGCAGAGGAGAAGTGGCAGAGCCGTGCACGTCTAACGGAGACCTCCTTCAACTTCCTGGAGCAACAGAGGAATGGATTGCCCCTGAAACTGCCCTTTGAAATAAAGGAGGCAACAGAGGCAGCGGAGGATGATTGGCATTTTGAGCGTCCAAATGTTTGTATATCTCGCGCTTCCTGTTTTTCTTCATGTACACTTCCTGTAGAGATGAGGTGTACAATTTAATGAACATTTTAAACCACTGTTTTCAACAGAATGCTATATTTACTGTAGTCATATTACCTATGCCAAATTATCCCTTTGCTTCCAATTGGCAGGGGAGGAACTAGTTTAAGCAAAAGTCGTGCCACGGTTCTGGTTTAAATGTAAATCCTAAGCACTGGATTGAACAAAGCATGCGTGTATTTATACATTGATAAGAAATTGCATTCACAGATGACACAGCTAGGACGTCAGTCCTGTTTGATCAGACTGAATAGCTAAGTAAAATATTCAATATGGAATGTAATAAATGGTAAATGGGCGCATTTATATAGCGCTTTTATCCAAAGCGCTTTATAGTATTTTGCCTGACATTCACCCAGTTACACCATTCATGCGCTGCTGTTGACGTGGCAGACAAGCGGGCTGTAGCAGCACTGTAAAAGCCCGCCAATGTCCTCCCAGGGGGAGTGTGGGACCTGCTTTCGGTTGGACCAGTTTCACTCCCTACTGCTGCCCGAGCACAACAGGCCTCTGGAGCCCTGTGTCCTGCTAACTCTCAAAGAGCTCTTCAATCGCTCCAGCGCTAGCGTCACTGCCCTGCACATCCTCAGTGTTGACTGCCAGGTAGTGCTAACACCACCCCCCCCCCCCACACACACACACACACACACACTCAACTGTGCCCTTCAGATTCACTATCTGGTTTATACTCTGCCCGACGTGCAATATCTTAAATTGCTATTGAAAATGGCTGACCATGACATGAATCAGTGACCATTGCAAACATCTGTGCTTTACAAAACTGTCATTATCCTCTCCTACACCAGGTGGCGCGCATCCTCGGAGTAACAGAGGAGCAGAAGAGGATCATGGGAGTTGAGTCCGGGCTGGAGCTCGTTACGCTGCCACACGGTGGCCAGCTGCGACAAGACCTGCTGGAGAGGTACGGTGAACGCTAGCATTGCTTAACCTGCCTCACTCATCCTACCAACCAGGCTGAAAGAATAGAGCGAAGTTAGAGTCGCAAACGCACGCCGACGTCCACATTTTAGGCGGGGTGACTTATCCCATAGAATTATACAGTAGAAGATCCCATTTATGCAGACCAGAAGGCTGCGTTTGAATTTGCTGCACTGCATGCAAATCAATGCTAAACTGTTGTTAGTGATAGGGTGGATATAAAGCTATATCAGCTATTGCAAGCTAATTGTAAGCTTATACACTTTTTCTGTCAAATTCAACAAATATCTCATCGCATTTCGCTAGCTTACACTTCTCTGTACGTACTGAAAAAATAACCAGATACTTCCACGCAGCCCTGGCTCCGTAAATAGAAACATACCCAAAGTGGTAAACGCCGCTCGCAACAACAAAGTCGTAGTACTGCGCTTTGCTTCACAATGCGTTTCCATACAATGCACTGCGGAGGGATATTGTTTCAATGCTCCACTTAAGTTCTGCTCCCATAGAGATGCATTACATTGCTCTATCGTTGTATCTTTGACCCATGCGGTTGCTGCTCCCATCATGTCTCTGCAGGCACCACCTGCTGGCGTTGGGCGTGGCGGTAGACATCCTGGGCTGCACGGGGACAGTTGGCCAACGGGCCACTGTCCTCCATAAAGTCATCTCATTGGCTGAGGCCCTGAAAGAGTACGCCCATGACCTGTACTCCTTCTCAGCCGTAATGAAGGCCCTGGAGATGCCTCAGGTGCCATACGGACACTTACACTGTACAGTACGTTACGCTGCACGAGGTTAGCAGGTTGACATTAGCCACCATTGTCTTTGTGTGTGTGCGTGTGTGCGTGTGTG
>JAODLL010017358.1:0-27205 GCA_026546735.1 Forbesichthys agassizii | reverse complement strand
CGGTAGATCTGTAGATATTTGAAGCATCATAGAAATGGAGAAGCGCGACTCAAATCATTACATACTACTACTACATAACATATTACTCACAAGCCAACACATTTGATTTTTTTAAAGTTTGCGGGTTTCCAAACATTTTTCTGTGGGCTGCAAATGGTCCTCAGGCCATAGTTTGGACACCCCAGTGTCCCAAACGTTATAGCAAGCAATGCTGATTGGTTAATATGCTATCCAATAGTTTCATTCAAATTAACCAGAGAGGTCTAGGCCCAGTAGGATGCGTCAAGTGGCAACTGCAAACATTCCTCAATTGAGCGTCTTCCCTGTTGAATTTTGGGTCTGGTTAGAACGTCTCACTGAACTTACTTTTTAAAATACAAAATATTTTGGTGGAATATTTTGAAACTAAATATAAGGCCATTTTAATTGACCCTATCAAATAAAAAACTGACAAAATACTATTTTGTATTTTAAATGCGTTTTTCCAATACATGCAGCCTACCACACTGCCCATCCCAACATGCATACATTCCGTACCCTAGCTGCGTAGCGGCAAAGGGGTTCCATTGTGGGCAAAATACACGTTCGGCGACAGAAACATTTTCGGCACTACACCGCTGGGATTTCTGACACACTCGCTCACGTGTGGTGAAATCTGAGAAAACTGCCAACGTTGCAGCTCCGTGAATGGGCTGACGCACGCCCAGTAAAGGCTGTCATTGGCAGTCCCCACAATTATTATATAGTTATATGACAGAAGTATACTGAAGCGTCCCGCCCACTTCTTTACCAGTAGCTAGCTGCTCGTTTGCCGTTGAGTTAGCATGGCCAAAGTAAACGGAGGGAGTTCACGTTGTAGAGCTATGGTATTTGCAGGGAAATACTGGTCGAATCACCATTCCCCGGAGCTGAAATTGCAGCGGCGCTTGCTGAGCTCTAACGCGGCGGGCGAGGGAAGCAAGACCCCTGCTTTAACGCAACAGGAGTTTCCCAACTCATTCAGCTGCGCCGAGCGCAACGTGGTGTCGAAGCGCACGCTCATTTATCGGGACGTGAAGGCTTTCCTCAACGAGGTCGGCGGAGACCCCCGGGAGGCTCGGTACTGGCTGACGCAGTTTCAGAGAGCCACATCTCCACAGGCTTCAGCTTTCGCCGTACTGGAGGTAAAATAAATCAAATATTGCAAAATATAAACGAAAACGCACGCGAGCTCTTTCATTTTGCATCACGCTTTAATCCAAACAGATTCACATGTAGTACATTTTAAATTAGGTGGATAGGTCACAATTGTAATTGTAAGCAAGGGCAAACGATATAATGTCAGAATAGTTACAGCATTTTTTAGATTTGATTGATGTAGAGAAGAGTAAATAATAATCATCATAATAATAACCTAATATATATTATTATATAGAAATATATATTTCTGCAGATTAATATCTGCAGACAATACTTCCGTATTTCAGACGTATAACATACTGTATGTACATAGACATCCACACAAATATACATTTTCATATGTAGCAGGAAGAAGTCAAATACATTTTTTTCCTACCTCACTTAAGCATATCATCCTTGTGTTTTACACGTTTCATGTTAAATGTCCACCCCTTTTACCCAATTATAAACCTTGCTCAAACATGTTCTACTGTATAGTGATTGTACATTGAAGTCAACCACCTTATTAAATAATAATCACAAAGAGAAAATCTAAACAAAAGACCTATCCCCACTGAGCAAATAGGTATTTAGTCAAATTATAAACTACTTCCATATCCTTACCTTGCCAGCACTTGAATTATGTGTCCCTTGAATTATCTTACAGGCTGTTGCATTTTCTCAGTAAGCACATCCGTAAATGGATACAACCCCAAGTAGCCCTCAGCTTACCATGTTTTAGTGTGAGTAAGTCACCATGTCAGTCAGCTCTGCATATATGCCTGAACACAGGATACAGTCTGCTAAATGGCAACACATAGGCTACAGCAGGTCTCATTCAATCTATTTATAATAGTTAACTAGCTACAGTTAGTCATACCGTAAGTACAGCAGATGCGGCTGTAGACAGATTTTTTCGTTGGTTGAAATAACATAGACACACTTAGCAATAAATATAATCTTAATTCAGTGAGCTTGTCTGTCACAGAGCACCTCTGGCCCTGCGTGCTTTTCCTTTTATTTTCTTATTTTTTCTCTTCTACATAAAATAACTTGTAAATAACATCTCTGCTTAATTTTCCCGAAGTGTGCGCACAAGGACTAGGAGCGTTCGCGCTTCGTTAATAGGCTTTTCTTAATCTGACATACCGATCTGTTGTGTGTCGTGTGTATGTACAACGTTACAAAAATGTCAAACAAAACAAGCTATCATTGCTGGCTTGACGTACCTTGAGCTCATGTTGAGAGAAGAACGTCAGCCAAACAAGAGCTTCGTTGTTTTGTGAAACAAAAAGTCACAAATGTTCCTCTCCATTTTTATCTGTTTGTATTCTTCTGTCTTATCTGTGTGTGTGTGTGTGTGTGTGTGTGCGTGTGTGTGTGTGTGCGTGTGTGCGTGTGTGCGTGTGTGCGTGTGTGCGTGTGTGTGTGTGTGCGTGTGTGCGTGTGTGCGTGCGTGTGTGTGTGTGCAGGTGGACAGCTCGGTGTGTGAGAGCAGGGAGGCATTGCAGAGCCTGGCGTTCGGCCTGTCCTTCCTGCAGAGGATGGACATGAAGCCTGTGGTGGTCATGGGGCTGCAGGGCCCCAGCTCCACTGTGGGCCCTACTCCCACCTCCTCCTCCACCGTGGTCCTCAGCTCCACCGTGGGCCCCGCTGAGGAGGGGCTCCGCCTGGTGGCCAGGTGCCAGCTGCTGGCCGGGGCTCTGCAGCAGCACTCGGCCACGGTGCTGCCCTTCTTCTCCTCTGAGGCTCTGCTGTCGCTGCAGGACCCCCCCCACGGAGCCAGGTGAGGGTCTATCTCTGTTACCTCTCCTTCTGCTGTTCTTGTCTCTACCTGTAATAAAGCCCTCTTGCTCTCTCTCTCTCTCTCTCTCTCTCTCTCTTCACACTAAACCCCTCTCTCTCTCCCCCCCCGCTCCGGCAGCTCCGCTCCGCCCGTTGCCGTGGACACCGGCCTGCTCCAGTGGACCCTGGACAGCGGGACTATCCCGCTGGTGTGCCCAGTGGGACGGGACCGGCAGGGCTGCTCCGTGCTGCTGGACCCCGTGGAGGTGACGGCGGCCATCGCCCGGGCCCTGCAGCCACACAAGGTCATGTTCCTCACCAGCAGGGGCGGCCTGCGGGACCACCACCACAAGGTGTGTGTGTGTGTGTGTGTGTTAATGGTCCTCACCAGCAAGGGTTCACCAGTACCACAAGGTGCATTAATGTTCCTCACTGGGGATGGGGGGGCAGGTATGACTAGTTAGCCTGGCAAGATCAGGATCGCTTGGAAATCGTTGCATTTCAGGCCGGTTAGGGTTTGTGTTTCAATGGGCGTCTCCTCAGATGGATGACAGAGACATGTGTCACGGCCCGGCTTGATTTTGGCAGGCCTCCGGTCTTCAGTGGCTGGAAAGAGCCTAATTAGGCTTATTAAGTGCACCTGTGCCAGACACTTATATAGGTGTGGTACAGCACACTGTGGGTGTGACTCTCCTGGCACCACACATTCTGTTTGTTAGTTGGTTTTGGTTTTTTAGGTTGGTTAGCATGCAACACGCACCACATATCTTCAGTACATACACCTACAGACTTTCACACCTCATTCTGGGTTATTCTGTTTGTCAGATAAGAGATTGGTTTGTTTGTTTGGTTTACAGCCCAGGAGCCAGGTCGTAACATGGGGATCCATCCCTTCTACAGCCCCATGCTACGACCTGGCTCCTGGGCCGTAAACCAAACAAACCGAACAAACTAACTACCTATATAAGTGTCTGGCACAGGTGCTCTTTACAGCCACTGAAGACCAGAGGCCTGCCAAAATCAAGCAGGGCTGTGACACATATATCTGGTCTTGTCAGGTTACAGCCTCAACATACTTGCTGTGTTGGGTGGCGCGCAGCCCTTTGCCTACGGCGTGCGCGAGACGCGCCCGCCTCAAGCACTACATACTCCACGCGACCTGGAATTTGTGTCGTAGAGATATTCCCCAAAACGAAAGGTGGCACTGTATTCAAAAATGAGTAGGAAGTTGAGCAAGGTGTGCATCTTTTCTATTGTTTTGAGAATGTGTAGTCCAGACTGTTAGAGTGTATTGCTTCTCAGGAACACTGGATGTTTGGAGTTGCTTTCATGGAAAAACAACCAGCACATATACATATTCTGTTGGTTCGCCCACTGAATAAAGTCATAGTTTGGAGTGTATCCTACATAGAGAGCCTGTCTAAATGATGATCATAAATAGTTCTTGCTGTTCACCGTTTGTAAATAAAAAGTTAGTCTACTGAATAACAACCATTTCTCTTGTCGTTATAGTCGAGTCAGACTGGATATTATAGCAGGACAGAGGTTCACGTAAGCCAGAGACGTGACATGAGATGTATATTCTAGAACGGCGGGTTTCCAACCATCTGTATTGGCAAATCTACCAGCCTCGAAAGAGAAGTGCACAGATGTGAAGTGTTTGTATTTGTACCGGAGATTTCCGACCTTTGCAGAGCAACAGAAATAGGCTATTTTATGCTTTAATTCTGATGTATTCAGCTGTTAAGCATGGCAGCTAGGCATGGCATGGCAGGTTTGCAATCGTTGCTCTGTCCCGATCGCTTCTGATCTGCATTATATTATATGAAGAAGACTCAAATTGCTAGTTGTGGCAGTTACAAAGGACTGGCGGTGCGCGCCATGGCTCACGACAGGCGCAGAATGCTCAGAACTGGGATGCGATGTTGTACCAATATGACAGTAGAAAATGTGTTTTTATGCGGTATGAATGTTTTTATGCATTTTCACATAATCTTTGTGTTTATAACCTACAGTATGTTTAAAAAATATTGAAATTAATATTTATATTGCAATTTTCATGCACAATATTGCGATTTCACATTTTATCAATATTGTGCAACCCCTCTCCCACCAAGGTGCTGGGCTCAGTGTCCTTGCCAGGCGACCTCCCAGGTCTCTCCAGCGCCCCCTGGCTGAGCATGGCGGAGCGGCAGAGAGTGTGTGCCATCGCCAGGCTACTCAACCAGCTTCCCCCGGAGGCCTCCGCTGTAATCACCTCCGCTGACACGCTGCTGAGCGAGCTGTTCAGCCACAGAGGTTACACACACACACCTACATACCTATGCGCTTTTTTCTGGTGCCGCGCTACGCTTTTTTAGTGTTTCTTAGACACGCATCAAAGTTAAAATATCCTCAGCTTTTCAGTCGCCCTGTCCGTCAATGTGACAGTTGGCCCAGGCAGCCCCTCTCTGTGTTATCTAGGCTTTATCTAAGCTCTTTTGAAGCGGCCGCGCCTTTAGCGACTCGTCTCGGTGTGATCGGGGCCTATGACGTGAGCTTGGCATGTTCCAGTGAACTGAGCAGGGGCTGAAACATGACCTCTCTGTGACCTCTCCGTGACATTCAACAGGGGCATGTAACTGAATACACACATGCATGTGGAACGTGTGCAGCCATGCAAGCAGTGTTAGTTATTCTACCAACCAGATTATTATCTCAACTAGGTTATTACTCCACCAACCATGTTATTCTACCAACCAGGTTATTCTTCCACCTAGGTCTTTACTTACTACTTTATGTTTTCAAAGCGAGACTGGGGGGCGGGGTCGTGGGTGTTACGGTTGGTAAGACTAGCTGGTGACGGTGCTGGCATGTGCTGGCATGTAAAAGTATCAGTAGCCAGCAATAGCAGGAGTCATAGGGTACGGCATACGTCCTCATGTTCAGTGTTTCAAATGGTGGCCGTGGCTAAATAGCCCTGTTCTGTTCTGATGTTGTAATGATCATAGCCCGGTCCTAACCCGGTCCTAACCCGGTCCTGGCCTGGTCCTAGCCCGGGAGAACGTATTGTGTGCACCTTATTAATACCACTGTGAGTCTTTGTGTTGTGTATTGCATACTGTTGATGAAACATTGTGCTTTCATGTGCTTGATTACCAGGGTCTGGATCCCTCTTCAAAAACGAGGATCCTATACACAGGTCAGTTCTGTCTCTGTGTCACACTCACACACTCTCTCACGCACGCACGCACTCACTCAAGCGCACACACACACACACACACACACACACACACACACACACACACACACACACACAGAGACAGATGCACATTTGGAAATCATAGACAGCAGGCAAGCAGAGAGAAGGTATAGAGGTGTGTGTGTGTTTGCGTGCGTGCAGGTACAGCTCTCTGGAGGGCGTAGACGTGGAGCGACTGCTGGCTCTGATCAACAAGTCCTTTGACAAGGCTCTGAAGCGGGACTACCTGGACTCCCTAAAGACACGGCTGCATTCCATCTATCTCTCCGAGGGGTACGTAATACGGGGGTGGTGGTGGGTGGACCGATCCCAAGCCCTGCCCCTTTTCGCCTGTCCAATAACATTTTTTGAATCTGACAGAATCTCTGTCAACCTGTAATAGCTTTATATTATGCTGCTTTGTCCAACCTAGTTACAGTAGCTAGGTTGGCCGAGTGAAAAGGGCGGGGCTTTGGATCGGTCAATTAAAGGCTCAAAGTAGCTAAATTCCATGTGAGCTAACGTCCGTGCATGCTAACATCTTTGTATGCTAACGTCCGTGCGTGCTAACGTCCGTGCATGCTAACATCTTTGTACGCTAACGTCCATGCGTGCTAACATCTTTGTATGCTAACATCCGTTTGTGCTAACGTCCCTGCGTGCTAACGTCCGTGCATGCTAACATCTTTGTATGCTAACGTCCGTGCATGACATCTTTGTATGCTAACGTCCGTGCATGACATCTTTGTATTCTAACGTCCGTGCGTGCTAACATCCCTGCGTGCGAACATCCGTGCGTGCTAACATCTTTATATGCTAACGTCCGTGCTAAGGTCAATGCTTGCTAACATCTTTGTATGCTAACGTCCCTGGGTGCTAAAGTCCACGCGTGCTAAAATCTTTGTATGCTAACGTCTCCTGTCCCCTCACAGCTACACGGCGCTGGCCATCATCACCAGGGAGCCGGTGGCCAGCGGCACGCCCTACCTGGACAAGCTGGTGGTGAGCAGCAGCAAGCAGGGCCAGGGCACCGGCCACCTCCTCTGGGATTGCATAAGGCAGGACCTGGGCAGGCTGTTCTGGAGGTCCAAAGCCACCAACAGGATCAACCCCTGGTGGGACACACACACGTGTACACACTGTATATACACACACATATATACACACATATATACACACACTGTATACACACACGCACGTGTATATACACTGTCCACACACACGTTATATACACTGTATATACACACACATATATACACACACTGTATACACACACGCACGTGTATATACACTGTCCACACACACGCGCACACACACACGTTATATACACTGTATATACACACACATATATACACACACTGTATACACACACACACACGTTATATACACTGTATATACACACACACATATATACACACACTGTATACACACACGCACGTGTATATACACTGTCCACACACACGTTATATACACTGTATATACACACACATATATACACACACTGTATACACACACACACGTTATATACACTGTATATACACACACACACATATATACACACACTGTATACACACGTGTCGTGTGTGTGTGTGTGTGTGTGTGTGTGTGTATATGTGTATGTATGTATGTATAATGTGTGTGTGTATACATACATACATACATACATACATACATACATACATACATGTATGTATACACACACTCACATTACACAGTACACGCGTGCACATTAAAAATACACACACGCATACCACACAAGCGTGTGTGCGCGCACATATTGGAAATGCACAGGATCGTCTCCTTGTGAAGTATAATCTTAGTATTTTTCTACAGTCTCTCTCCCTCTTTCCAAACCCACCATTCTCCCCTCCAGGTACTTCAAGCACTGTGATGGAAGCTTTGCAAACGGCTCATGGACAGTCTTCTGGTTTGGTCTGCAGGACATGAGAGACTCGTACGAGCTGGTGGAATATGCCACCAGCCTCCCCGACTCCTTCCAGACCTCAGTGGCTTCCTTACCTCACGCTTCCCTCCCCACTGCAGGGTCCTGAGCTGGCTCACTACCCCCAACAACACAGTGTCAGAGACTAACTACCCCCAAAACCACAGTCCCAGAGAGTAGCTACCCCTGAAACCACAGTGCCTGAGACTAACTACCCCCAAAAACAGTGCCAGAGACTAACTACCCATGAAACCACAATACTATAGACTAGCTACCCCTGAAACCACAATACTATAGACTAACTACCCCCAGAACCACAGTGCCAGAGACTAACTACCCCTGAAACCACAGTGCCAGAGACTAACTACCCCCAGAACCACAGACCACAGTGCCAGAGACTAACTACCCCCAGAACCACAATGCTATAGACTAACTACCCCTGAAACCACAGTGCCAGAGACTAACTACACCCACTGTGGTTGAATCATATCAGCCATACTATTAGTTTATAGTAAGTCAATATAGGCAACAGTAGACTACAAAGTAATGTAAACTGTAGTAATAATTATAGCTAAAATGCTATTTCTAATAACTAACACACTACTGTTGTCCATTGTTTGTGGACACACGGAAGAACACACGGAACACAAGAACTTGAGAATACATACCAGTAGAGACAGTGATCCACTTTGCAGACAGTTTTTGCAAAACAGCGGATGGCAGTGGTAGATTCAATGATTTGGAGACATTTATTTATTTATTTAATTATTTTATTATTTTTTTTTGCAGTTCAACAGGACCAAGAGGAATAAAAGCTGCAGGCTTTAGGTTTAATAGGCCTTACCCAGAGAGTAGCTACCCCCAGTGATGTCAATCGAAAAATACTTTTGACAATAGTCCAAAACGTATGTTAGAATGGGTCAATATTTACATTTTGAGCCATTAGAACTGCTCTCCTTAACCCTAGCTGGTGATGGTTCGAATTAACATAAAGACCATATTATTTATTTTTACGTCAAGTAGGTCATCTACAGTAAGTAGACAACAAAGGCAAACAAATTTAGATTCTGAACTAATATTTAAACATTTATTTTTTATAGACTAAATCTATCACACCAGTATTTGGTTTACAACATTGTTTAAATGGTATTTCAGCCATAAACACTCCAGAGTTCTAGCAATTATAGTATACTGTAGGGTTTCACTTGAAAATAAGATATGCTATTTATTTATATAATATTTTTTTTGTATTATAGCCAGTAGATTATAATGCCTCATAGAACTACAGGGTGTGTAATCGCCATTGGCAACACATAACAGCATGTGGTTTTGTTTACATTGAAGCTGGACACTATTGCATTTTAAAGGTAATGTCAGTTATGCCAGAGAAAGATGTTGACTTTTTGAACTCGAAACGAAAATGCTTCCTTTTCAATGCCATAAGGTGCTCGCTCCGTATTTCCACCCCTGAAAACGGACATGCATTGGGATGCATGGTTTGTGTGGTGCAATCTGCACCACTTTGTATCACCATTTACAGAGCCAGGGCTGTGCAGAAATGCCAGGTATATCTTCTGCATGCACACTAACAGACCGTTGGGAGATATTCAGTGTATTACCATTTAATCCTTGACTCCACCTTTAACTTAAACCACGTTATTAAAAACAATAAGGCTTTAACATTACAAACCCCAAAGAGAATAATGTTTATATTTAAAGAATCATCGATGTGTTTAATTTGCATTCCATTAACAAATGCCAAAACAAAAATCAAATCCACACTGATGCTAGTCTTATGTAGTTTCTTTCTGTGGTATAGGTTATATCAGAGGTCTTCAACAGGGGTCCGGGACCCCTAGGACCTCCTCAAAGGTACTGCACAGTCTTCCAAATTCTTTGATCCCAAATGTATTTTCTTCCAAAAATGTTAATGTCAAAACATATACAGTAAATACAACCTGTGCTAGAAATATCTAAATGCATAAATCAGTAATCATTTTATTGGCTGAGTTACTGGCCTTCTTTTATACATGGCACTCGGGGCCGCCATACACATTATTGTTGGCCCGGCAACTAAATATTTCATACCATATGTGATAGGGGGTCCTTGTGCTGTGTTCCTATCAGCCAAGGGGCCCTTGGCCCAAAAAATGTTGAATACCTCTGGGTTATATGATGTGATTTGTCAGACAACATTTGACTGGAGTGTTTATACTGTAAATATATAATAAAAAATATACGGTCATGTGGTTCATGGAGAGGCTAAACCTATGGCAAAATAAATCCAGGAAGTGCTTGGTGGGCAATTTGTATATATATATATACTGTATACATAATCTATCTAAAAAAAAGAAGTTTTGTTATTAGTAGTCAATAAATGCATTCTATTTTACATTTAAAATAGAATGTATAGGGTACTTCTAGTATTTAGGCTAAGTTCTGGGAATTATATTGAGGCTCCACGATCCGCCATTGCTGTGAAAAAAAAAACATTGGAGTGAACGGAGTTGACGCGACTCTCTACATGGCTCTGGCCCAAACTAAGACCACATGACATGAAGTCTGTTCATCAAGGAAAGCAAAGCACGTGCAGCGCACACACACTGTGTATTTCTTATATGGATGACGAGTTATAGTTTTAATAATTTTGAGAATGAGGCACACCAGTTCTATTATGTAATGCTATTTTTTTTAATGAACACCAACTAATTAACTGGTTCTCTTGGTCATGACTGACCTTCTTGACCTTCATCACCAGGCAATTTTCATTCCTATCCTCACCTACGCATGGTCATGAAGGGTGGGTCATGATGACCGAAAGACCTAGATCATGGGTTGTTATAGGCACTACGTTAAGAAGAAACTACTGTCTGTGATTATCTTTTCCTCTGACTTGGCTTTCCTAAAAAATGTGTCATTAATCCTTGGTGCCAAATGAAAGCATTACCTTATTAATTCATAATGATGAATATGTTATAATATGAATAGAGAAAATGGTGATACTTCATGACCCGTGATTGAACTGGCCTTGGCTTTTTAATATCTGCACGAGTGTCCCTTTTGAATGGTCTCGGTCACAAAGTACCTGACTGTTTGGGAATGGGAACCATTGTTATTGTCAGGACCCAAGAGGTGCGTGGCTCCTGAGCAAGTTACCTTGAGCCAACGCAGCTGTGGCTTGTTGGCCCAATCAACAACCTGCCTTAGGCAGCACAGAGAGGCAGCGTTGTCATGCACAAGCTGCAGGACACAGACCAGAGACTATATACCTCAGTTTGTTTGTTTGAACATTCCTACCTGTGAGTAGAAGCCTAGAGTTTGATTTAAAAAAAAGTTGATTGTTGTACCGCTGCTTTGCATGTGCGCTCTGTTCCCAGCCACCTGACAGTTCTAAAGTAGCGTAGTTATAGTGCAAGTATGTTGCTTGCCTCTCTGGCCATTAGTGCAAACTGAGACCCATATGGTTAATCTTTCAAAACTATTTAATATCTAACTTAAATTCACAGTCCCAGAAAGTTTGGTTCATCTTTTGGGAGAGGTTGATTTTTTAAATCTATTATAAGATGCAGATCATATCCACACAATTTGTTTTATTGCCCTCCAAATGCATTTGTTTCTTTTGAAATTCTTGTTTTTTAATATTAAAGTGGCAGATATTACTATCAATCAATCACTTTTCATACAAATTCATTCACACCAAGTGCTTCACACTAAGTCATTAAAAACAATATAAAATGAGTAAAAACAATACCAGGATGGAAGGTGTATTTTTTTTTGCTGGTAAAAATATTTATACACTTAATATAAGACACAATTACCTAACAAGATCTCCTCTTTTCAGATGTCTTATTTTAAGAAATATTTCACTTTATTTACTTTTATTTATTTGTTTATTATGAGCAAATATGACCTTGTATTCTTAATTATTTTTGAAGAGCCATTTTTTTGCAGTGTATGTGGTGGTAATACACAATAGCATCGGATCCCAACTTCTGTGGGGTCTCACGGAAGAGCCTTGAATGTTACACTGTTAAACTAGACTTGCCTAGTTTTTATTTGTTAATATAGAGGATAGGAAAAAGATTAAAGGTAAAAAAGTATTACTGCATTAATGTAAAACATAATATATTATATTATATATTTTTTCAGTTTCTATAAATTCCATCCAGAATAAAATATACAGTGTAGGTGTAGTAGTCTTGTGCTTGTAAACTGTTTTCATCAACAAACATATATACTGTACCCATGGTCACTTCATGGTGTGTGTTCTGTGTGTGTTTATATAACAGAAGCTTATGTATGTTCCTCCACAAGACAGGAAGCTACACCACCTCCTTTATCTCACACACAGACACTGTAGGCCCAGATGACTTAACCCAGAACCCCACCCCAAAGCCAGGGTAGAGGGGCTCAGTGAACGTGGCGTGGAATGTGTATATGTGGGTCAGTGTGTCAGAGGAGACTTTGTAAAATGAGAGGAGACCATTTTGCCAGTCCACATACACTCCTATTCTGTTGGGGTCGGAGGAGTGGAGGAGATTTATCTTTGTAGTTTTGTCATTGTGCCTGACAGTGTAACTGCTATCAGAACACTTCAGACTCCAGGACTTGTCATTCCTGCCAAAACCAGAATCTTTACAAATGTTTGTTATTCCTTTGTAGGCCACCGCTATGTCAATCTGCAAATGACTCTCCACCTCCCAGTAAGAGCGATCAGTCAGACCCTCTCTACATAACACCTGGTACCAGTAGTCAAATCTCTCTGAGTGATCAGCATATCGCTCTTTGACTCTGACCCATGTCACCTTCATGTTCCCCTTAGAGAGAGAGAGGTGCCTGTGTGCTGTGTTGGGGTCCATTGAGAGTTTACAGGCATCTGATGAGACACAATAGAGACACAATGTTAGCATATCTGCCGCTGATCTGTCTACCTCCTAGAACTCCCATTAACACTGATCATATATCTTTCCCTTTCACTAGTTTGAATATACTAACTTTTGGATGCTTTCAGGCAAGTAAATTTGGGGGCTAGAACCTATGGTCCTCCAGGTGGGATCTGGTCACTAGGCCACTGTTCTATCCTTCCCTGTATCCTAAAGCAGAGCTTTAACTACCTAAACAAATGGATTTGTTGAGGTGTGCACACACGCACACAGTATGGAGCCCCAATCAGGTATTCGGCCTCCACACCACTAGGGGTGCTATACCAGTGACGGTACCACTTCTCCCAACTGCTCCAGGTGTGGAGACTCCCCAGCTGCAGCCAATGAGGTAAATGAGCAGGGTTTACGGAGATTTAAGGAGTATAAGGAGAGGTGAATGAAGACCATGAAGAGGGGAGCAGCAGGAAATGATACTGCTGGGTAATTGTATCACCACCCTAACCTCTTTTCTGCCCAGCATTTGGAGAGAACCCGTACCCGGAGGACCAAGCAGCAGGGACTAACAACCCACCAACTCTGCCCTGTTTGTGCAATAAACTAAGGTTGTACCCCCACCCAAAACGTGCCTGCCAGTAATTCCCTCATTTCATCCTTCTCAGCCACAACACACACACACACATTTAGGCTGATGTTGCAGTTTTATTTGTAGAAATATTAAAATAAATGACTTACACTTCTTTGGACCTGACTTCAATGTCCATATTCCACCATTATTCAAACTAGATAAAGTCAAGAAGACATGTCTACTTGTTAATAAAATATAGACCGTAAATAAACACAAAGTAGAGACTTTTGAAATCTGTTGTAAACCTTCTAGAAGACATAGACACTGGATGGCAGCAGGCCTCCATACCTGAGCTTCTCCAGCCTCCAGTGTGGATCCTCCAGTCCAGCAGAGAGCAGCGTCGCTCCTGAGTCTCCTGGGTTGTTGTAGCTCAGGTCCAGCTCTCTCAGATGGGAGGGGTTGGAGCTCAGAGCTGAGGTCAGAGAAGCACAGCCTGCCTCTGTGACCTGACAGCCTGACAACCTGCAAACACCACCATCAGTAGTGAATAGATACTGTATATTATGTTTTCATGTTCCAAATGTAGCACATTTAATCATTGCCACTCAAGTCCAAATGGCAGGTGGATCATTCTCCCAACAACTTGAATGAAATTGGTTCATTATAGGGCCAGTTAATTTGCTTTTAAAAATTAGACTAACCTCAGTATCTCTAGTCTACAATGTGGACTCTCCAGTCCAGCAGAGAGCAGCTTCACGCCTGAATCCTGCAGGTCATTGTCGCTCAAGTCCAGCTCTCTCAGACTTGAGGACTTGGAGCTGAGAATCGAAGCTAACAGCTCACAGCTTCCTTCTGAGAGATTGGATAGTTTCAACCTGATAATAGACGGGATACAATTATTGTAAAATGTTGTTTTGCTTTCCACACAAAAATATTATGGCCAAGAGAAAACCGCAATTGACCATCTTTAACCTACCTGAGGTTCTCCAGTTGACACTCCGGACTATCCAGTCCAGTACAGAGCAGCATCACTCCTGAATCCTGCAGGTCATTGTTACTCATGTCCAGCTCTCTCAGACTAGAGGACTTGGATCTGAGAACTGAAGCTAATACCTCACAGCTTTTCTCTGAGAGATTACAGCCGTTTAACCTTGAATGGTGATATGGAAAAACATGTATCACACGAATATGTTATTTATATTCTACATATATTCTGGGAAGTGATATGGCACTCAACATGCTGGTTTCCTACTAGTTCCCTATGGAAGTGCTGGTTGGCTAATAGTGCCAATATCTAATATCGCCAGTTAGTATCACACGAAACTCCACTCCACATTTTTTGTAGGTCAAAAAGTATTTATTGTTTCTGATAATGTGAATTCAACATTGTTAAACTTGCAATTCGAGTTATTTTAAGATGTGACCATTCAATTTAACTGTATAGAGTATATACGACTATTATATGGATTAAGAAAATAGTTTCATTACAATAACTATGTGTTAATACGTGAGTGTGTTATGCATATACTGTGTTATATATTCCATACTGTATATTACAGTACTTACAGGGCTGAGTTGGAGGGCTTGACCACTGGCAGCAGCATTAAAAGACCCTTCTCTGAAGCAGAGTATTTCTTCAGGTCAAACACATCCAGGTCTTTCCCTGATGACAGTAAGATGAAGACTAGAGCAGACCACTGACCAGGAGAGAGTCTGTCTTTGGAGAGACTTCCTAATTTTATGTACTGTTGGATCTCCTCTACTAGGGAATGGTCCTTCAGCTCATTCAGACAGTGGAACAGATTGTTGCTTCTCTCTGGGGAAATTTTCTTGCTGATTTGCTTTTTTATATATTTGACTGTTTCCTTATTGGTTTGTGAGCTACATTCTTTCTGTTCCAGAAAGCCTTGTAAAAGAAACAAGTTGGTTTCCAATGAGAGGCCAAGAAGAAAGCGGAGGAACAAGTCCAGGTGTCCATTCTTACTCTGTAAGGCCTTGTCCACAGCACTCTGGAGTAGGTATGTTAAGTTATGTTGTTTTCCTAATAGTTTAGACCAAAAAGAGATTTGTGTTTGTGAGAGTAGATTGACCCCAGTGTTGATGAACGAATTAAAGACGTAAACAGCTGCAAGAAACTCCTGGATGCTCAGATGGACAAAGCAAAATACCTTTTCCTGGTACAGACCACACTCCTCTCTAAAGGTCTGTGTGAACACTCCTGAGTACACTGAGGCTGCTCTGAGGTCAATGCCACTCTCTGCTAAGTCTGCTTCATAGAAGATCAGGTTGCCTTTGTCCAGCTGATCAAAAGCCAGTTTTCCCAGAGATAGAATAATCTTCTTACTCTCTGTATTCCACAGTAGATCTGTCCCAGGTCTCACATCATACTTCACATGTCCCGTTAAGACCTGAACTATCATGAAATAGATGTACATCTCAGTCAGTGTATTGGGCATCTCTCCACTCTCATTTGTTGTCAACATGTGGTCCAGAACTGCAGCAGTGATCCAACAGAAGACTGGGATGTGACACATGATGTGGAGGCTTCGTGACGTCTTGATATGAGAGATGATTCTGCTGGCCATCATTTCATCTTTGAATCTCTTCCTGAAGTACTCCTCCTTCTGGGGGTCAGTGAACCCTCTTATTTCTGTCACTCTGTCAACACACTCAGCAGGGATCTGATTGGCTGCTGCAGGTCGTGTGGTTATCCAGAGTCGAGCAGTTGGAAGCAGGTTTCCCTTGATGAGGTTTGTCAGCAGGACGTCTACTGAGGTGGACTCTGTGATGTCAGTCCAGACCTCGTTGTTCTGGAAGTCCAGAGGAAGTCTACATTCATCAAGACCATCAAAGATGAACAACACTTCAAACTTATCAAAGCTGCAGATTCCTGCTTTTTTAGTTTCAATAAAGAAGTTATGAAGAAGTTCCACCAAGCTGTACGTTTTCCCTTTAAGCAGATTCAGTTCTCTGAAGGTGAATGGAAATATGAAGTGTATGTTGTGGTTGGCTTTGTCTTCAGCCCAGTCCAGAGTGAACTTCTGGGTTAACACTGTTTTACCAATGCCAGCCACTCCCGTTGTCATCAAGGTTCTTACTGGTTTCTCTTGTCCAGGTAAAGTTTTAAAGATGTCTTCACATCTGATGTGGGTTTCTTCTCTCGCTGATTTCCTGGATGCTGTTTCAATCTGTCTGACCTCATGTTCAGTGTTGACCTCTCCACTCTCTCCCTGTGTGAGGTAGAGCTCTGTGTAGATCTGGTTCAGAAGTGTTGGCTGTCCAGGTTTAGCAACGCCTTCATACAAGCATTCTTTCTTCTTCTTCAAATCAGTCTTAAGTCTTCTTATGCAAATGTTGGCTAGATTTACTGTAATATATTAAGCACAATAAAGATGTTTTATAGTGTACATTTGTTAATTATGATAGAAAATGAAACGTATTTGAATGCCATATTTTTTAAATGTTAAGTTTGGCAGTACCATTTAAATTCAATCTTACAGTAGGCCTTTATTCACCTCCGACTAATGGGTAGAAATGTGTGCGTAATTAATGTCTAATATGAAGCTTTTTGTTAATGTGCATTACTTTGTTCAGAATTAGGTCGTCGTGCACGTCAATAAAAAATACCTTGTTTGTCAAATAGGCGGTACTGACGCAGTTTGCCAGCACTGTGTCCCAGACTTTACATATGTAAAAGATGGCTCTGCGAGACCACTGGTGGACATACAGACTAGTATATACTGTATGGGATCAAATTAGGCTTATAAAAAATTACTAAATGTGTAAAAACGTTTTGCAAATGTGTGAATTTACAAACAGACTGAAGACATGGCTTAGCCATGTTTTAATTTAGTTCTGTTTTTTATGTAATTAATGCTTTTTGTTGAACTACGTTGTACAGTGTCCTTCATTTTAATTATATGTTGTACACATTCTAGGCATCAGTTTATGCTAGCAGAATGATTTGGAAGTCATTAATACAATGTTTAACACTTTGCAGCCAATTTACATAGGGGACAATTTTCACAAACTTTGATATTGCCTGAAACTGGCCACCCTTTCAAATGGTGTTACTTTAATCATTGTATTTACATTATATGTTGGACACATTCTAGGCATCAGTTTATGCTAGAAGAATGATTTGGAAGTCCGTACATTGTTTAACAATTTGCAGCCATCTTACACAGGGGGACAATTTTCAGCAACATTGATGTTGCCTGAAATTGTCCCCCCTTTCAAATGCTGTATCTTTAATCAGTTGATTTAAATTATATGTTGTACACATTCTAGGTATCAGTTTATGCTAGCAGGTTGATTTGGAAGTAATTTATAAACTGTTTAACACTTTGCAGCCAATTTACATAGGGGGACAATTGTCAGCAACATTGATATTGCCTGAAACTGTCCCCCCTTTCAAGTGCTGTATCTTTAAATATCTAAACTAAATATCTAAACTATCTTGAAAGGCGCTAGGAAATGTAATTGGCCTAGCCACGATTATTATTATTCTGTCATTGAAGTCAAGGGTAAACCCTAGAACCGTGTGGTAAAAAGTTGTGAATTTTGGCACACATGTAGCCTAGGGCCTCACCATCTCTGACACTTATTTTGATGGGGTCACCTCAAAAGGTCAAAGGTCAGGCTAAGGTAAAAACAATTGCCTATTTTGGACTTACATATCTGCTCATAATGTTTGCCTCGTGCAATGGAAATGTATAAACCTGATTTCCTAGAGCTTCCTGAATCCAACGCACCATGTTGCGTCAAAATGCGTCACCTTAGATTTTCCGCCATTTTGAATTTTATGAAAAAACAACTTTTTCTAATTTCTCCCAAAATGTTTGATTGATCCTCATGAAAATTGACAGACATGATCTTTGGACTATTCCGTACAAAGTTACTTTGTTGGATTTTCGATTTTCGAGCTATCAATGTTGACTGCGAAGCCGGCAAACAAGTTGGCCTATATCTTGGGCGCGCTTTAACCCATGGGCATGAAACTTGATGTTACCTTTCTCTACTGTTCCGAGCCTAAATAAGAAGTATAATATAAATGCCACCCACCATTTTTGAACAGCGTCACCTAGAGTTTTCGAAGCTTACAAATAGAAACTCAGGAAGTGTACATCAGATTTACTTGAAACTTGGTATGACCCTTCAGACCTATGTCCCCTTAAATAACTTTGGTGGGCGTGGCTTTCAATTAGCCCCGCCTACGACACTATCAAAAACCGCCAATCAGGCAGTGACACTATATCTTTGACATGCCTCATCCGATTGACATGAAACTTGACAAGACACCTACGTTTAGTGTAATGACTCTTCCCAAGAAGTTTAATGGCAATGGCTTTTGTCTTTCCTGAACAGCGCCCTCTACAATGGCAAAATTTGCTCACGATACATGTTTCTGCTAGTAACTTTAGAAATCTTTGATTTTCAAATATTTCATATAATTAGATTCCTCAGGACCTCCCGAATCCAACGCACAATGTGACGGAACGATGCATCTACATAGATTTTCCGCCATTTTTAATTTTTTACAAAAAAATATTTTTATAATTTCTCCTCTCGAATATTGTCTGATCTTTGTGAAAATTGGTGTAGGTGTTCTTTGGATCAAGCCTCATGAAGTAGCTTTCGTGAATTTTAGATTTTTTAAAATTTTTTAAATTTAAAAAAAAAATGTTATCGGTTGCGTAATGACAGGCTTTCGAAGTCGGTGGCGAAGCCTCATAGCAGGAAGTATCTTTGCTCCACTTTGACCGATTCAAACCAAACTTAACGGGTGAGCTGGCGGGGGTCCTCCTAGGATGGCGTGCATCTTTGGTGTCTCTGCGGCCTCTGATTAGGCCCGTTCATGACTACTTGTAGCTAAATGTATTATTATTATTATTATTATTATTATTATGTTTAACAGTTTTGCATCTGTAAAAAATGTTTTTGTAAACACTCACATGTCCTACTTTCGTCTGCGACACTTTAAGTTACAAGTTTGCAACACAGAATTTGCAGATGCGACACTAGGACAGTTTACAGTTTACCACTTTAAAATAGAACTACCCTTATAAAGGATTTATAAATTACGTATAATTAGGTTATTAATTAAGTTGTAAACACTTAATAAATCATTTTTAAATGGTTATAAACAAGTTATAACTGTTTTCATGTGGGCTCAGTTTTTTTAGAAATATCAAAACTGCTATCTATTACTGTATGTTCTCAGCTCTCTTGCTGTGATGTATGTTACTGTACAATTACATTAGCCTGTTGCTAGGCCTTCAAACATGCATAGCTTTGTCTGTTCTGGAAGATGAATCCGGTTTTGCTGACTGATTATTGACATATTGAAGTCTAATCATCAAGAATCTTGGTTAAAGCAGTTTTTATTATATAATGTTTTACTTTAAGTTACATTTATCATATTTTGAATTAGAAATACAGACACTTTTAGAATGACCAAGTTGAGGGCTCAATCACTTTAAACCTGTGAATAATACTTACTCCTTTCTAAACGGTCAGCCATTTTATCGTGCTTCATAATCCTCAAGAAGTAGAGCGTGATACTCAGAAGTGCCTCTTTGGGTCTCTGCGTCCGTTCCTCACTGTCCAGTGCATTCTCGTTGTTGCTCTGCTTCTCTAAGCATTCTGGGTAATCAAGTTTCAGAGTCTTTTGGTAGGAGTCCAGCTCACTCTCCAAGAAAGTAGATATGCTAACCTTAAGAAGCTATAAAAGATAAAAAATTTTAAAAAACACACACGAAAGCATGAAAATCTGAACTAATCTGAAATAATTTACTTTAGTAAAACTCTTCAATAGTTAGGGTTCATTGGTTTGAAATAGTATGATAGAACATGATGCTCATTACAATTACACACCATAAAGATAGATGCCATGTCTGTTTGATCCTCCTGTGATGAGTGATCTCCAGACAACCCTGAGTTATTCAGGTCATTTCTGTGGAACAAATTGGAGGTGATGGAGGTCAACAGTGTATTATCGAGTATACAATAGTACTGTATATCGAGTATACAAGGGCATAGGGCCGTAACTACCATTGAGGTCACCAAGGTCCGGACCACCTTAATTAAATATACAGTAGCCTAACACAATACACTAGAATGAAAGATGTAGGACCATGCAGAGTTGCAGAGACAGCCATCTTAACCCTGCTTTCAATTTAAAAAACCCAGATCAGTGTCCAGACTTGGGGAACCACGTGAAACTGCTCATGTATGAAAATACATGATCAGTTACGTACAACTGAGAGCACTGCTGTTTCTACGGGCCCCAAGTGTAAGATACCCTTTTTCATGGACATGAAGCATTTTGTGCCACAAAATGCTTTAATTAATTACGAAATCCTATAACACTAACATCTTTTGTCCACAAAAAACTTTTGCATTACGTCCACGAAATAATTAGAGAGAGTATATTTTCGTGAACAGAATTGGCAGATGTGGTTTGTATTTTGTGGACGAAAGGCTGAATGCACTTTGTGTAAGGGACAAAATGCATTTCGTCCCTTACACAATACATATAGTCTCTTAGTGAGTCACGTAATATATTTGTAGGCTATGATGTGCATGAAATGCATTTTGTAAGTCACGAAATGCAATTTGTAATGGAGGAAATGCATTTTGTCCACAAAATGAATTTCGTGACTTACAAAATGTCACTTAGTGAGTCACGGAATGTATTGGTAAGATATGATGCTTGCACAAAAAACAATATAACATTTTATATAGTCTTTTATTCTTTGATGAAAAATATGCTATATGGTAGCATATGGTATGCTATAGGCCGATCTTAAAATCTTAGTTTTAAACCGCGACGACTACTCCCACAGTCCGCTTGATTCAGCGTGGAAGTTATTTGAAGACGGCCCGGGGCGGGCTGTTAGGTTTCTTCCACACCTGGGCTTGACCAGCTATATAATTTTATTTAAATAAAAAATAGATATCACCATATTTTTTACTGGTTATCCATGGCTTTGCTGAAATCGCAACACATATATAATATTTCTAAATGTTACCCTTGTTCAACAGACATGGACTTGAAGCCAATAGGAATCGCCCTAGACTGACCACTCTTCATGGAGACACAGCTGGGTCCAGGAGAGTCTGGTCTCTCCTCCTGCTGGACCCTGGTAGACAGACAGGACAACCAACACAATATACAGATAAATTGTTGACTGCTTAAAGTATTGACTACAGCTTGAAGTCATGGTTGTTGTTGTTTTTTTTTAAATTTAGTTTAAAATGTAGCCTAATATATTATAATGGAATCTCAAATGTATGCAATTATAATCAAATTATGTGGTGGTTTGCATATGTGGGATTACACCTCGTATTAACAAACAGTTTAATTAATTGATGTATTTATTTCCACCTCTTGTCTGTGCAGCAGGCAGTGATATAGTCTTATAGTCTTATAGTTGGCAGGAGCAGTGATATAGTCTTATAGTCTTATAGTTGGCTATGACAGTGCAGGAATTATAGTAAAAGCAAAACAGTATGAAATAGCTTGACAGGGTTTTAGACAATTCTGAGACTATTTCACATGAAAATCTACACGGTATGAAATGCTACTGCAGTACAAGGTCTGATTTGTTGGAGTAGAATATAACATTTAAATAATCGGGGACAACATACAGCATGCCTTTGCTCAGGAGAGGCGTCTTTAAAGTAAACAGCTTGACTTTCCACCACAACAGTAGAAGTACAAATAAGGGTTTCGTGATATGACATTTAATGTCATTGACATTTGACCTATCCCAAGCCCCGCCCATTTTGCACGTCCTCCAATAAAAGCTGAGCATCTTTTGAATCTGACGGAGCCTCTCGTCCACTGTTTTCCTGTAATAGCTTTATGTGCTTTTTTTGACCAGCGTCATATAATAATATTATTATATGGCTCTGGGTTGGACAAGCGGGGCTTGTGATAGGCAAATTAGAGATTCATTCTTACCGCTTAGCTTCGATCGGGCCGTCATGTTGCCCTGACATGTCCTGAGACACATTCATTGAAGAACACACAAATGCTGTTAAACGTTACAATAAGGCTCTGTAAACAGGGGAAAGAGAGACAGAATCTTAGCTGTCGTCTCTCGCTTCTGTTGTTCGTACAAAATTAGCACAGTACATTCCTTTAAATAACACATGGTGGGATTCATGATGTAGCGAATATAATTATCGTCCGCTGCTTTTTATGCGCAAGTTTTTGCGGTCGAGTTTTGACACGGTTGATTGTTGTGAATGGAAAAGGGATGGTTTGATAGTTTGGGGGTTCTGTCACCAAATGCTATTGGACGATGGATCCTGCTTTTGTGATTGACTGCACACTACGATTAGCTTCTCTAGAATACAATGATGGTGGAGGAAGACGAATGTCGACAGGTATATGTTTAGTGTCATAGCAAAAGGGAAGGCATCACTCTGCACCACAGCTACTCCACATTCAACAATCTGATAATTACAAACTCTCATAAAGAACATTGGCAGGGATGTACAATGCTGACGGATTATACATTTCCAGTTACTGCTAGCCGCGAGACAGATCTTTAGTTTACAGCTAATTCTAAGATGGAAGGTTTGTAACGGCCTGCATGTTCGCTCTATTAATAAAAGCCAGCCCGTGATGTTCTCATTGGCCTTTTCAGGTATTCCTTCCACATGGTCTTATTCACTCTATATTCGCCTCTACTGTCCATGTGAGAATAGTGAGTAAGTTCTTATAGCTGAAGACCCATAGCTGGTAATGTATGGTCGTGTTGTAAATAATCACACTTTTCTCGTGAGAGGTGTTGGGTAGTGCAGGTTTCTCAACTTTATTTAGTGTTGATTTATGGAACCTCAGCATCACTCATTGTTAAGAGACCGACATTGACAGGTGTCCACCTCCTGTAGGACCTTTTCGTGGAATGCTGAGGTGGAATAATGGCACAATATTATGGCCAGGCTACATCGAACAAGCTGCTAATTCTTCCTGTTAACTCTTCCATGTTGATGTTGCATTTGTCATGTCGCAGCGTGTAAAGCTAACCTGACATGCCAGAGGAATTGTTGTACATTGAAACTGTTTGTAAATGGCTGTACTTTCAAAAAAATGCTTGGCAGTTGATTGGATGAACCATCTGGTCGTTTTTCTATTGTTGTGACTTAGATGAAGTTCAGAGCACATTTTATGACCAATTCTTGCAAAACTCCACGTAATCTCAGGGGGTTCACATACTTTTTCTTGCAACTGTATATAAATATGAACTTTGTTAGCATTCCATTATCTTTGGTTACACTCCATCATGATCGCAGCTAGACATAGCAATCCTCACATCTCGTGTATATCAACTTCACACACTGGGTAAACATGTTCATGCAGAGAATGAATAGCACTACATGCAAACAATCCCACATTGCACAAATCACTTTCTATGCTTGCTCTAGAACAACATCCCTGGCATACTGTAGATACTCAAATAGACCAAAGAGGTTGTCCCTTTCAAATGACCAGCGGACGTCTGTAAAGCCTTTAAAATGATTAACATCTGTAAGACCCCAGGATCAGACAACATCTCGAGCTGTGTTCTTAAGCTATGTGCTAACCAACTGACTGATCACTTCACTGATATATTGAACCTATTGCTACGCCAGTCAGTGGTCCCCACCTGCTTCAAATTGGCCATCATTGTTTTTGTGCCACAGAAGCAGAAGTTCCTGAATTGTCTACCACCCATGAAGTGCTTTGTGCAGCTGGCTAAAACACACATAGCTCAGCATTCAACACCATTGTGCCCCACAAGCTACCGATTAAGCTCAGGGACCTGGGTCTCGACTCCGCGATGTGTGGGGCGGACGGGCAACAGCCCATCCTCCACACTGACTCTCAGTACTTGTGTGAACCAACAATGTAACATGTATAAACATGTCCAATATTGAGAGAAAGTATGACATGAAAGACATAAAAACATTTCTGTAGCTCTCATTTCACACATAGCCACACGATCCTACCAACACAACTCAATACACTGTTGACAATTACATCTTTTTAGAAGACATTTTAGTATTATTTAGGTATTTGATATGGGTCTTACCTGGCGCTATATCACTCAGGTCGTCATGTTTACATTAAACTTGCACTGTTCACATTTGAGTAACTAGTGTAACCTGTTTGTAGAGAAAAGCTAAGTCATGTGATTTATTTTTAGAAGGTTGCCAGTTCGTAGAAACTGTGCAGTTCATATGGCATAATATATATAATTTGTTTTAATGGTGTTCAAACTGGATCAAGAAGGTCAGTAGGCATATTTAATCAACAGTTTCAAATAGAGCATTGCAGAGCTTTTACATTTGAATATAATTTGAAAACTAAGCTTTTAGTTAGGTTAGCTCAAATACAATATGCCAGTTTCATATCTATCCCAAAACATTTTCCAAATGTCAGTTGTGGAACACCATGTTTGTTATAAACAAATTGACAAGTTCAATACGATCATCCACGTTTTGTCAATTTTACAGGGTGAAATTTACCAGTCATGGCCCGGTCTGTCCACATTCCAAACAGATATATCACTAGAAGAATTTGTCAGAAACTTGCCATGGCAAAAAGAATGTTGTAAACATTTACAAGGGTGTGATGTTTTATTTTACAACATAATATAATCAAAGCTAAAGAGGTTGCAATTTTACAAATGTAAAACTATAAATACAGCCTATTAATAATAGTGTATTTAAAAATGCACACATGTAAACAGAAAAACTACTGTATTTTACCACTTATTAAATCTTTCCTGGGGACAAAGAAATGCATACATTTGTTTAATTGATTACATATTCTGTGTATTTATCGTTTTATTGCCATTAATTCACAATTTAAAGAAAATTGCTTTCTTCTTGGCCCGTTATTGAGCTCTGTTGAATGAACTGGCCTTGGCTTATAATATCTGCACCAGTGCCTCTTTTGAATTGTCTCAAATAATTATTTAATCATCTGACTGTTTGGGAGCCATTGTTCTACAGTAGTCTACCGTCAGCCATAGTTATTTTCTTGCAGTTACAGTATTACATTGATTAATTTATACATTTATGGAAAATCTCATTTAAAACCCCACCCTAGAACAAGTTTGGTTTACTTATTTATATTTTTTTACTTTAGATATTGTTAGATAATAATAATAATTCAGCTCAAAGTCACTGAATCAATGAGAAACACATACAGCATGTGATGTACACTGTGACATAAAGGAGAGTGGTGTCTTCAGAACAGCAAGCAGTTTACCATGACAACAAAGATACAAGGGGATGAGCTACTATTAAAGACACAAGCCAGAGAGGGTTACAACTTAAAAAGCACGTGGTACATATATAGTAGATAATGGTACTGCCCCATGTAGACAGTAGGTGGCGGTAATACATAATAGCGTCAGATCCCAACTACTGTGAAGTCTCACGGAAGAACCTTGAATGTTGAACTCTATTGGCCTATGCCCAGCTAAACTAGACTTGCCTAGTTTGTATTTGTTTATATAGATGATAGGAAAAAGAAAAGGTAAAAAAGAATAACTGCACATACGTAAAACAAAGTAGTATATCTTTTTTCAGTTTCTATACATTTCATCCAACATTAAATATAGTGTAGGTGTGTACGTCTTGTGCTTGTAAACTGTTTTAATCAACAAACATAATGTACCCATGGTCACTTCACAGTTTGTTTTGATGTGTGTGTGTGTGTGTGTGTGTGTGTGTGTGTGTGTGTGTGTTTAATTTCTATTATGCAACAGAAGCTTATGTATGTTCCTCCACGAGACAGGAAGCTACACCATCTCCTTTATCTCACACACAGACACTGTAGGCCCAGATGACTTAACCCAGAACCCCACCCCAAAGCCAGGGTAGAGGGGCTCAGTGAATGTGGCGTGGAAGGTGTATATGTGGGTCAGTGTGTCAGAGGAGACTCTGTAAAATGAGAGGAGACCATTTGGCCAGTCCACATACACTCCTACTCTGTTGGGGTCGGAGGAGTGGAGGAGATTTATATTTGTAGTTTTGTCATTGTGCCTGACATTGTAACTGTTATCAGAACACGTCAGATTCCAGGACTTGTCATTCCTGCCAAAACCAGAATCTTTACAAATATTTTCAATACCTCTGTAGGCCACCGCTATGTCAATCTGCAAATGACTCTCCACCTCCCAGTAAGAGCGACCAGTCAGACCCTCTCTACATAACACCTGGTACCAGTAGTCAAATCTCTCTGGGTGATCAGGATATCGCTCTTTGACTTTGACCCATTTCACTTTCCTGTTCCCCTTAGAGAGAGAGAGGTGCCTGTGTGCTGTGTTGGGGTCCAGTGTGAGTTTACAGGCATCTGATGAGACACAATAGACACAATGTTAGCATATCTGCCGCTGATCTGTCTACCTCAAAGCCCTTTATGGTAATCAGGTGTCTCTATCACTATTTATAAAACACATAAAGTCTTGTATCTTGCATAGGATGCTTTCAGTTAGGCTAACTTGGGGCTAGAACCCATGGCCTTCCAGGTGGGATTAATGTACTAACTCCACTAGACTCCTCTAGAGTCTTTTCTGCCTCCCAAATGCTTTATCTAATGGAGGTTATCCATATTTTTTCCTATATTTTTCCTATATATATATATA
>JAODLL010017347.1:15006-27207 GCA_026546735.1 Forbesichthys agassizii | reverse complement strand
ACAGTCTGCTGAAAATAATACTACACAAACATTAGATGTTGCCATGGTTTAATTGAACACAACATGTAAACATTCACCAATTCATGCAAAACTCCACGTAATCCCAAGGGGTTCACATACTTTTTCTTGCAACTGTATAATATATACTATTGTATAGATCTTACTATTCCTGCACCACTCTCTAGAAGACTACATGTTTCTCAGCAAGGACCTTTGAAATGAGTAATCCTTTAAGACAAAACTGGAAAAACGTGAATTATTTGACTAATGAATTTATGAAAACTTGTTTGGATGCTAATCCAAATGATGTTATTGTACATGCTCACGCACATGCGCTCACACTGTCATGTGGTGTGCATGTTAGTTAGTCTACAGCATGTCCATGTGTATTGTATATATGTACTAGTATGCATTTTCCTGAGCTGCAGGCGGCACTGAGACAGAAGGAGCAACGGCAGTGGGAAGTGCTATGGGAATGCTGTCGTCTCTCACCAGCGTAGTCCAGAGCACAGTAAGGACGCTGTTATAAAATACTGTGGATCAAATGGATTAGAAATTATGGCACATCTGTCTTGTCGTAATCTCTACTGTATATCTCATAATGTATATCTATGTTAAACATACCATCTGACTCATCTTCAACATCTTTTGGAGATGCTCTGTGAGATACCAACCGATTAATAAAAAAAGATACATTTAATGTTTCCAAAGTGGGATCTAATCATTTCTTAGAATGTTGACCGTGGGAATATTAGCACAGTTGGAACAACTGCAGAATCTGAGTCACACTCTGCCTTGGATGCATGCGTATCACAATTTATCTTGAGCACTTTTACAACATCATGACTGTATACAGATTTGCGCACGGCGTTTTGTGCTCGCAGGGTAAGACAATGATATCGGGGGGTCTCGATGCACTGGAGTTCATCGGAAAGAAAACCATGGACGTGATTGCGGAGGGAGATCCAGGCTTCAAGAGAACCAAAGGCTTGATAAACAGAAACTCTACTCTGTCTCAGGTTAGCAGTGGGATTGATTGTGAATGCAACCAGGGAAGGAATTGAGCAAATGAAGCATAATAAACCAAGAGGTAATTAATGGAAACTAACTTGGTTCTCTAGCTGCATGTCTTTTGCCCAGGGCTAAGAGTTGACCCTGGGACAACTTGGCCCTTTTTCACACACACACATTAGTAAACCAAGCCCAGGGCTATACAGTTCACACTGCACTTCAACTAGCCCCGGGTTAAATGTTTTGTTGGAAGACGCAAGTAGTCCAATGGACAGCATGTCAGTTGTATGTTTAGCCCTGTTTCACTGACATTTCAGCCCCATGTTTGGTGGATTTTCAGGCAATAACACCTCAAACTCTGAGCTAACCCTTCCCTGGTGCAGGGCGGGCAAAAGTCTTATTCTAGGCATGCTTTTAGCCCTGGGCTAAGTGCAGTGTGAGAAGCAGAATGTAACAGCAATTCACAGTAAAGTAGAGTAGAGTAAACCGTGTCCCGGAAGGGCAATTTAACCTACAGACAGTAGTCAAACATAAAAACCTAAAATCACACACAGTTGTCCGTTAGAAGTTATCTACAGTTGTCAATGATGATTGATTCCAACCTGGTGTGTGTGTGTGTGTGTGTGTGTGTGTGTGTGTGTAACCATTCATTTTTAATGTTGTTATGCATTTGAGTGTAGGAACATATTTGTGATATGAACGACTTACTGGAGGTCATGGGGTCAACAAGGATAGGAGAGCAGCCGCTCTAAGATCTCCTTTCCCCTATGTCTCTCCTCAGGTGTTGCGGGAGGCCAAGGAGCGTGAGGAGCTCCAGGCGGCAGAGGGGGACTTGACCCACACGGAGAAGAAAACGCTTGCTCACTACGGGATGCTGTTTGATGAGTACCAGGGCTTGGCCCACTTGGAGGCTCTGGAGATCCAGTCCCGGGAGAGCGAATCCAAAGTACGTCCGCCCCTGTTTTCTGTTAGCTAGCATCTAGTCTGACAGAGATAGTCTTTACGTGTGTAAAGTGTGGGACGCTGCACTGGCTATCTGCGTCAAGACCTGCCTAATTGACAGGAGAGGATTTGTATTGAATCACGACCAAACGCATAGCTCACTGACAATGTCATGGATTTGGAATGTTTATCTCAGTTATAACAGAATACCATTATGTTTCACTGAATGTATATACTGTGTGTGTGTGTGTGTGTGTGTGTGTGTGTGTGTGTGTGTGTGTGTGTGTGTGTGTGTGTGTGTTGTAGGTGAAGTTTGTACTAACCTCTGTGTCAGGGGACGATCTCGCTGAACTCAAGGAGGAGCTGGACCTCATTAAAGAGACCTTCTCCATGGTGGAGTTTGACGACGAGGATGTTGATGAGAAGAAAGGTGACATCTGTTTTTCCTATGCAGAATTCATCATATTCAATACATTTTAACACATTTAAGTTACATTTGTGAATATTGCTGTTCATCTGCTCAAGTACTGAGCATATATCTGCATTAAATGGTCATTACCCCTGCTTGTGTATAGAGGTGTGCTGAATAGAAGCCACACTTTATTATTGTTGTTGTTTGTTTGTTTTTGTGTTCAGACTACATAATGGTAAATGTCATCTGCTTGTTTCTGTTTTGCATGTCAGATGAAGACGGCTCAGAGTTTGTAAGGGAGTTAACAGAGGCTTTGGAGGAGCTGCACCTCTCTGTCACACCAGAGAGGCTTGGCAAGGTACAGTTTTCCTCCACCAGATCTGTGGTCTGCTGTTTGGAATAGTTTTTTGTTTTTAGTTGGAGCGCAGTTCAGTTCAACACATAGGACTGTAGTGACCAGCTACGAGAAAAGCACTGTGTACATAGAATGTAGCCTTCCATCAGTTCATGGAATAAATCATAGTTTATTTTCTCTCCAGGCTTGCAAGAGCGCCTGCAAGAAGATCACAGAGATGACCAAACCATCGAAGGAAGAGGACGTTGGTGAAGAGAAAGTGACCACATCTTTCTCTGTAGAGGTATGGGTGTTAGAAGAAGAATTTCAAAACATTATTTTCTCCTTTTGAGCGCCTCAGAACCTTCTCCTTGTCTCATCCCCTTAGTTCATTATGTGAACCACCGTGCTGAACGTCTGATACATTGTAAGCTCGTCAGCCCTATCAGGAAGTGGGGTAGTAGATTTTCATTGGCGGTCAGCGTTGTCACTCACAAGACTATGTAATTCTGGCACAGCGATAGTGCAGTGCGTTGTTTACTAATTTAAGCATCTCTTTGTGTTTTAAGCAGTGACCGTAGCCTACTTAGTTAACAGATCCACAAGACCTGCAAACAACCAGACTCACTTAGTTTACTTCCCCAACATATTCCTCAGTGTGAGTTTAACGTCCTGTTTGGTCATTGAGTTGTGAAGTTGGTCGTCGTGCATGTCAATCAAAATGCCTCTCCTGTCAAGGCGGGTCTTTCTTGACAACACTTGTTCCAGACATTCCGCAAGTCAAGGCTGGCTCTGTGAGACTATGTTAACCGCTTTACGCCCCCTCGTGGGGTCCCCTTCACCCACTTTGAGTGCCACTAGAACCACTTGTGTGTGTGTGTGTGTGTGTGTGTGTTGTGTTGACAGGAGGTGCATGCCGCAGCCATCAGAAGCCTGGCAGAGCTCACAGCTCGCTCCATAGAACACTTCCACAAGGTGGCTGAGATGGTGTTGTTCTCCATAGACGGCACACGGGCCAGCAGCCTTCAGCAGGCCACAGTTCTGTCACAGTACGTCTGTGTGTGTGTGTGTGAAGGGAGCATTTGAGAGCTAGCTAAAACAGAACAAAACTAAAACTTTGACATTGGATACGTTTACATGCACACTAGTATTCCACTGTTATTCAGACTGTGGCAAGATTCTGAATTTGATAAGTATTCCATTTGGATATTCTGAATTATGCCCATTTCAGAATTTAGCATTTTACGATTAAAGCACGTGGGATTTGTTGATATTTATTTGGGTTTTAGGAGCATGTATACAGCAGCTTCGCAATATAAGTCTCAAGTGGTGTTTTTGCTGCATTTTACGGCATTGGGTCTTTTGCCTGTTTACGGTAAGATATGTGCGGAAAATCTCGACAAAATTCCTATTATGTCCAGCCGATGATATATCTGCAACTATTAATTAGACTAGTCAAAACTAAATTACAGATATATTTGGCATAGGCAGGGTCTATCAACCAGGGCAGATATTCTCAGAGAGCATTTACTCAGCTGACGATTTTCTATGGCATTTAATAGAAATTCCACCAAATGTATACATCTTAAATCCTACCTACAACACCACAAAATGTTTTGTTTTAATTGGGAAAACCAGACAAGTTTCATTTGCATTAATGTGTGGTTTTACAACTGTCTTAATGTCTCCCTTGCAGAATAACAATTGTTTTATGCAAAGAACTGTCTCTCCTCTCCAAGAAGTTCACCCATTGCTTAACAACACTAGGGGTAAGATTCCTCCTGTACTATTAGCTCCTGTGTTTTGTACTGCATTGAACCATATGCTTTGACGTGGTGTCTGCTACAGCCATCCAGTGTTAGCCAGCAAATGTCATGCCATTTTTTTCTTTAATGGTCTTAACAACCTGCAACGTTGGTGTTTGCAATCTCAAGTCTTGGGCATGAGCACCGTATCACTACATCAAATACAGTTAGATTTGTACCTTTTTGTTGAGGACTATACTTTTATAGTTGTAGCTATGATTTGTCTGGTTGTCAGCAGGCACGAGCATATGACTATGTCACATGGTTGCTACCTCATGAAAAGCAGTCTAAACTGGCTATAGTGGCATTATTAGAAATGATTTGTGTACATAAGCACCAAGAGAACTTTGTAAAGGAACATGCGAGCATTTGTTCAAACAAAATGAACATAGATAGCAGTAAAACCAATAATACATTTTATGAATGGGGCGTGTATTGCGAGCCAGGTTTCTGGGTGCAGTCACCACAAATCACAATTGCTTCAAGTCTAAACTAGAGGCAGACTAGCATGCAGGCAATGGAGCATGCAGGCAATGGAGCCCATGTGTAAGAGCTGCTGCTAATGCATTGTCTTGTTTTACAGTCCAATGAGAAGGGAGAGATCCTTAACCCGCTGATCACAGGTGTTTTTCTTGAGGTTTGTAATCGTTATTTTGTATTTATTTAAACATTTTTACTACATGTGTGTGACCAAAAGAGACAGGGCTTACCATTGATTTCTCATTAATTTGTAATATGCAGCAGTGTGTGATTAAAGTATAAATATTGCAATCTCCTCCTCTTCCATAGGCGTCCAACAGTGCCTCCTACATACAGGATGCGTTCCAGCTTCTAATGCCTGTGCTGGAGTTGTCTCACATTCAGAGGAGAGCTGAATCCACTAAGCAGTGACTGAGTATCATTACAAGACAGGGACACTTTATAAACTGCCTATTTTCAAGCATTAGAAACTGCCTTTTTTAGCTTTCACTCTGTCACTTATTTCAGGCTGAACTCAATGAAATGCATGTAAGACATTGTGTCTTCTTTGTTGTCATTGAGGTATTACAGCGCACATTTTACTTTCATTGAAATAGATACACTTGTTCTTATTATATAGCTTTGAGAAAGCTAATGAAAACAATATGTATAAGAACTGTATGGTTGAGAAATATTTATTTGAACAAAAGCTTTGATTATCCATTAGATCAAACTCATACTCTACAATGCAATAGAGTGTTCGGGTTACAGCAACAGGCTACAGCATCTGCATGGAATTAGTATATTCTCCTTTTTTCAGCAGGTTTCCGGCACTTTGTAAGTTACGTTAGGAAACACCAATTTATTTATGCACAGTGTCATATAAGGTTTTTGTAATTTTTAACACTTTATTATTAAATAAGACAGAATTTTATCCGCTCGAGGAATATAGCCTAATAATATTGGTTGAAATGTTTCTCATCAATAACAAATATGAGGAAGACACAGAGATACTGCAAATTATATGCATTTGCAGTATATAATGCATCTATATAAAACACATTACGTTTACAGATACATTTACTTTAAGAAATTAAACCATTTTGGACCCCAAAAACAAAAATACCCCATGCAAATTTCTGGCCAACCTGCCATCTACAAATGTGTGAAAAGGTGTATATTTTTCTGAAACCATTTAATGTAATATAATGCTGTTTATTATTTTAATTCAGCACAATGTAGGTATAATTATTGTGGTAAAAGTATTATATATCCAAACATGAGTCAAATCATGTCACCACTTATTTTGTGTTGGGAGTTTATATAAATGTATCTTTTTGGGACAATAATGCTTTTATTGTCAGATGTTTTTCATATAAACTTTCCCAATCAACCCAGTTTTGTCAATGTTATTATGGGTATACCAGGGTGTCCTATGTGTATATTAGAAAGTAATCACATATTGTGTAACTGAGAAAGAAAGGATCACAATGAACGAATAATTCCCAGTACATTTGAGTCACATTTCTTAACAGATTACTGTTTGTTTCACTGTACAATATTAAAGGTCGTAATAAACTAGTAGGATTGTCACGGATGGGGTGGTCGGTCAGAATATGCCTTTTGTGCATAGGATAATATTGGTCAAAAAATGTAAATCCTAATATCAATGTCGGCACTAGGTGGAGCTACCTCTATGTTTTATCAGTTATTTTCTACAGTAACGTTTAGATTTCCGGTTCACTTGGCGGACTTGGCTGCTAACGGCGTTAGCAATAGCAGCACGGTGTAATAGCTGCTCCCGGGACAATACACTGCCTGCGTTTCAGGTAAATATACAATGTAACATTTTTTCCCCACAATTACAAATTAGGAACGTATAAGGATTCAGTGACACATATAAAATGCGAGAACCAACGTCCTCAAACGCGTGTACCTTAGCTAATGTGTGTTTGTTAGCATTAGCCGGTTACCTAGCTACGACGAGCTGCTATTGGTCAGCTACGGTAGCATTCTATTACCTTCTCATTCATAATTGATTAGCGTTACATATGCACGCCGTTATTAATCCGAAATGTAACGATGAAACAGTTGTTGGTTACATTAAATTCTGGTTTATAAATATCCAATACCTGTATAGTAGGGCTAGTATTTCGGTTTTCCAAGATGTACCGTGTTTTGGAAAATGTATCTGAATAGATTGTATTACGTATAAACGGTAAATCTAACAAAATAGTGGCAAGCAGGTACCGTAACGTACGGTAACGTAACAAAGTACGGTAGGAACAATTGCCTTTTTTTCATAAGCAATTACCGGTACAGGACACGTTCAAATGCATGAAGCAATGTTTGTCTGTCTCTCTCTCTCTCTCTCTCTCTCTCTCTCTCTCTCTCTCTCTCTCTAAAACTAATAAATAATACACTTTGTTGTATTGCTTGCATTGTATTTGAGTTCGATTTGACATTACGGTAAACATTCTTAATTCTATTTTTATTCTGATCTCTTTACCAATGTGTTGTCCCCTATCATTCTTTCCCTCCAGATTTCATGTCACCCTCGCCTCAGAACGCTGCAGATTATCAGGGTTTTTAAACATAATATATATTCAGAATTTGCCAAAATGCCAGCCGCGCTTGCAGATTCCAGTCAGATAATCTGTGAAGTATGGGCGAGCAATGTGGATGATGAAATGAGAAAGATCCGTCAGATTATCCAAAACTACAACTATATCGCCATGGTAAGATTACAACTGGCTGTGTTTATCTGTTATATTGACATGCAACATTTGACCCGATGAAAAGCTAAACTAATGTGACAGTTTGTAGGGTTTGACACTCTGCCATGCTTGTGTTGTGTTAGCCTTTCAGGCCAGCCTTTACTTGCATTATATATCATAACTCAATGACAAAGTTGGATGTAAAATTCATACTGATCAATTATTTGAGGAAACTTAATGATACCAGTCTGACAATTTGCAGATTTTGTAAATCTGGCTATGTGTTACTGCTTAAAATTCATGGACAACTGAAATGAGAAATGAGACATGGCACTTATGCATTAGCGGCTTCGCATGCCAGTCAACGTGCAGAGGTCTGCTTGCCCAACAGGCCAGCGCAGAAGTATAAAATGATCTGTATGGCGTAAGATCGACGCAGGAGCATAAACAGGCGTTTACGTGTCAGACGTTCACCACAGTTTATGTGACTTACTGCTATTGGACAGACGAAAGGCTTCACTCCTGTGTGTGTGTGTGTGTGTGTGTGTGTGTGTGTGTGTGTGTGTGTGTGTGTGTGTGTGTGACCAGGACACAGAGTTTCCTGGTGTGGTGGTACGGCCCATTGGGGAGTTCCGCAGCACGGTGGACTATCAGTACCAGCTGCTGCGGTGTAACGTGGACCTGCTGAAGATCATCCAGCTGGGCCTGTCCTTCATGAACGAGGATGGCTGTTACCCACAAGGTGGCACCACCACCTGGCAGTTCAACTTCAAGTTTAATCTGACGTAGGTGTCACGAGCTCCGGTGGCCTTCTCTGTGCCTTGCTTGGGTCTTCCTTGATGTCTGAAAGGGTGTTATGGACGTAGTTTTCTTTGCTATCCAGCACAGAGACTCACATTAAAGTGTCTTCTAATAAGTCATAGCAGGTAATGGGCAACACGCTCCAATGGAAGTCACTTTAGACGCACTTCATTGTCTGTTTTTCTTATGGAGTTTCTTGCCCTTTACAAAGAACACGTTTGCCTGTACACCTGTTTACAGAAAATATGTCTATTAATATTCAGTATAAATAGTGTAGTTCCCATGACGGCATGTATGTATTTTAAGATGCACGTCCGTGAGGTTCTGATCCATGTAGCTGAGTGTACCCCTCTCCCATGCTCCCATGTCTCTGTAGAGAGGACATGTACTCACAGGACTCAATAGACCTGCTCCAGAACTCGGGCCTCCAGTTCAAGAAGCACGAGGAGGAAGGCATCGACACACTCTACTTCGCAGAGCTGCTCATGACCTCTGGCCTGGTGCTGTGTGAGAACGTCAAGTGGCTGTCCTTCCACAGGTGTGTGTGTGTGTGGGCAGCATGACAAATGTAGACAACAGGACCACCGCTCAAAATCTTCTTCTGCTGTCCTTCACAGCGGCTATGATTTTGGCTACCTGGTGAAGCTGCTAACGGACGCCCGGTTGCCAGAAGAGGAGCACGACTTTTTCCAGATCCTCAATCTGTTCTTCCCTGCCATTTACGACGTCAAGTACCTCATGAAGAGCTGCAAGAACCTGAAGGTACACCACAGCCTTGTTGGTTCACGCCGATGGCACAACGTACGCCAAGCGTAAACCCCGTCCTTTTCACAACACACGGGATGCATTTCTAGTTTACATATGCTGCATCTAGCAGACACTTTCTCCACAGTGATTTACAGTTAGTACATTGTCAATATATGAACAGGTCAGACACTATCAATTGTGAGCAAACATGGCTTTATATACTCTCAGTGTAAATGTTTTTATTTTATGTCTTGGCCAGGGCGCTTTTGTAAATGAGATTCTTAATCTCAATAAGTCTCTCCTGGTTGAATTAAGGTATAATATAGTTGTAAAAAATTCTGCTAGAATTACTACAGCATCACATCATCGGAGCTAATACTACCAATATATCACTCAATCTTCAAAATAAGTGCCAATAGCCTAAACAAGAAATGCTTATTCTAAGAGCAGCAATTACTTTTTATTTATTTTTGCTTGTTTATTATACAGAATAGTAGGAGGATAAAAAAAAGCAGTCATAGAAATCTTATATTGAAGTGCTATGAGGTTGAGAGGTCACTAGTTGCGGTACCAAGGTGTTGTAAACGGGTGCGCCTTAATAGTGTTCTACCTTTTCTCCAATGCCCCAACAATAGCCACTGTATATGTCACAGGATATTTTCCACATTCTGGTAGATGAATGCACACAGTACACCAATTAACAAAATACATTGCGCAAGAAAAGCACGTTCTAAACTATTAATGTCTAAATCCAAGCTTGTTTATGATATGTGGATTTATTACTCAAACAGATTGTTTGTGGTTACATGTAATATTCACATGGATACATGTGGTTTCCTATAGGGGGGGCTACAGGAAGTAGCAGACCAGTTGGAACTGAAGAGGATCGGCAGACAGCACCAGGCTGGCTCAGACTCTCTGCTCACAGGCATGGCTTTCTTCAGGATGAAAGAGGTACACATACCACAGAAAGAAACCATCACACACCTCTCTCACTTCAAATGTACATCATGTCGATTAGACATCACCGCAGTCTGATTTGAATATAATAAAAAAAAGAGCTGTCCTAGTTCTACCACAATTCTAGTACACACTAGTTTTCCTAGACGAGTGGTTTTCAAAGTGCATTGTGGGATTTGTGGTCTAACCGAGAGGCCATCTCTTTAACCCTGCATTCACACGGGCGACAAACTAGAGCGACAATGCCTCCGGCTGCCATTCATTTTCAATGAGTTGCCGATTCAGAGCGACAATGCCATGCCAGCTAGGCTGTACGAAAATAGACTAGAGGCCTATTTTAAGCAAATCCAGAGCAGCGTGACACGGTGACTACCAATGGGTGTGAAGGCAGCGTGACAAGTTTTGCCAACCAGAGGAAAACCTCCTGTCTATTTTCCTAGTGAGTAGGTTATGGTAGTTTTTTTGATAGAATACATCATCTTTTTATAGTTACAATGCTAGCGCCATTTATGTGCATTTTTTGCTACAATATATTTATATAAAGATACTTTGACTTCACACTGTTAAAAAAAAGTGATTGAAAGATCGTTCTTTTGTGGTGTCACTGGCTCTGACACATTTTCTATGGGGGATAAAGCTTATGATCATTGCTGAGAAAATTATTTTTATATTAAAAAGAGAATGTATTTTAAGATAGTCTTATTTAGCCTGCTTTTTTAGTTCTGTATCCTGGTAACCACAATAAGAGTTTATTTTGGGTGAACACATGAAGCGGATGATCTCGGGGTTGGTCGCCAGGAAATTGAGGGTCAAACACTTGCTGCATTTTGGTGAATTTCTATATGGACCAATTTGGGGTGTGCGATTATGGCCAAGATGTCATATCCCGAAATAGATACTTCTATATAACGATACAGCAAGTTCGGTAAATTCAATTAATCAATTAATCTTCCCCCCAAACCCCAAAGATAAGCAAAAACGGAGTTTCTTATGTTAATTTAGACCGTGAACCATATTAACTAAATACTGTGATGCGGTGTATATAGAATCAGACCTGTGTTCATAGAGATGAGCACAAAAGTGAAATAAATTAATTGCATTCTGAGCTCAGTGGTTTAACTGCACTTGGCATTCTTTCTTCTCCTCCCCAGCTGTTTTTCGAGGACAACATCGATGACGCCAAGTATTGTGGGAGGTTGTACGGCCTGGGCTCTGGCTCCAGTCAAACCCAGAACGGCATGTCCAGCTCCGCCCAGGAGGAGTCCAACAACAAGCACTGACCCAGAAGGCCCTGTCCTCCAAGTGGAACTCACACTTGTTTTAATCCGACCAGCAGATGATCCCCACACCCTTCTCCTGTTCAGTCCCAGAACAAGAATTCCACCTCTCCCGAAATGTCCCGTCGTGAGTCACTGGCTGCAGATGGACTGTTTAGGTGTTTCAAGGGTCCTTTACAGGCACCCTATCACCCCCTTTTTTTCCTTTTTGTTTTCTTTTAAGTATTTTTTACTGAATATATGGCCATATGTTCAGAATGCCTTTTTATCCACATTCCTTTTGTTTGCCAGCATTAACACCCTTCCTTGACACCTTGGGACCATGCCTTGATTCATACCATGACTGTCAATCACTCAGCGCTGACTTCTTCTCTTGCTCTCCAGCCAAATCTTCACCAATACAGGAAACTTGTTCAGTGTCGAGTTACATGGCTACCTCAGCTTTGTATCGTTCTCACTGTCGAGGTATCTTCGCTTGTCACAGGGATTTTGTTTTAAGTTATGCTGGAAGGGTATGTAAATTAAAATGTACAATTTTGATTACTAAAAAAAAGTTTTTAGCTTTTTTTTCCCCCTCCCCCCACTGCAAATGACTTTTAACGATGGGTGTCAGCTGTCTGTACATTGTTAATGTTTTTAGGAGATGGACTGCTGCTTCTCTGTCCATTGTGGGGGGGGGGGGGGGGGGGGGGGGGGGGGGGGGGGGGGGGGGGGGGGGGGGGGGGGGGGGGGGGGG
>JAODLL010017347.1:0-14996 GCA_026546735.1 Forbesichthys agassizii | reverse complement strand
TTTTAAATTTGACCCCCCCCCCCCCCCCCATCAAATGTGTTAATTGCAGATGTTTGTGGTTGACATTGTTTTTATGTCATGCATTGTTTTAAATCGTTGTACATTAAATTGTTTTCTATTTTGAATGTACGTTAAGTAGTTGAGCTGTTTTTATTTTAATGTTTTTTGAACAAATGCTGTATACATGTTGAAACACTGAATGAATGCAGTGTCTCAGAGCTATGTGGCATAAATGAAGAGGAACAGGTAAAAGGAAACGGTCTGTTCTACGAATTACCAGGGGTAATGTGTCTGTAGGTTCCAAAGCAATATATTCAGGCGCAAAGTGGGAATTTAAGTATTAGTTACATGAACTGGAATACGGAGGACCTGTCACTCCAATAAGTGAAGGAAAGTGAAGACCTTACATGCCTTGTGACGATGGCATTCAGACATTCTGGATCAGGTACTTGGTAGAGTCTCTTACCTTGTGAAAAGTGGCTTTGTAAAGAACACATTTAGTTTCCTCCTGGATGGAACTGGTATACCTGGGTTCTCTAATATATTGGTATCATTTACTTAATTCTATTGAATAAATGGGAGTGGGACGTTAGTCAATGCTGCAGTGGTGATGAAAACCTGGGAAATGTGTTCTGGTGGTTTGCATTTACAATCCAGTAATTCAGTGTAAGATATATTCTTTCATGGACATTTTCAGTAAGTAGCCATGGTCCTGTATGGCAAGCACACTCACCTCCACCTGACTGGCTGCCTGGATTCCCAGCTATATTACGATTGACCCTGGAAGCCGTGCTCCAATAAGCAGTGGACTATAAAAGCAATGTACTCTGCCATGAGCTCCTTGGTTGTGTAACTGGCAACTTGCCTTTCACTGGAGTTAAAGCAAGTACAGTAAGAAAATGATCACTAGGCAGGGGTGTTAAGTGGGGTCCAGAGGTGGTGCTACCCATTACAATTACTGGCCTCCCTCACAAGTCATAGCATACTAGCCTATGTATGCTGCTGACATTTTACAATGGCAATTACTATGCATTTAAATCCAATCTATGTAGCCAGTATTGTTCATGTGTAAGAAAATATGCAATATTTACGCATGCTTGACTCACGCCAATGCATTGAACGTTGCCATCTTCATAGTAGCCTAGTCCCAGATTTTTTTTTGCTGAGACATTAACTGTCAAAAGAATGGAATGCTTCCAGACGTTACGTTGCTATAGTTGCCTACTACCGTATATGCAGCTAGTCATTGTAAATCAGTTATGTTCTCCATCAAGGCAATTATGAATCAAATCGACAGTTATAGGCCTCATCCTCATAGGAAGATCATCGTGGATATTTACTTTTGAAATAATGAGTATTACTGGTGAGTATTTTATATTTCTTGCATGTGTGATATTGGCTGTAGCTTAAGGTCTGGGTCTACAGTTGCAGACCATTTAGTATTACAATCATAGTAGATTACTGTTTTATTGCTTTGTAAAGTGATACTGCGATGTGTGAGATGAAATGCCATTATTGAGGTCTGACCGTCTCCACATCAGCATTAATGTGATTTGACTAAAGTAAAACAATTTACTATAGTCAGTTCACGTCACTGTCAATGTTTCATTTTTGGACACAGCCTAAAATAAACATTTGTTTACAAAAAGCCAGCAACAGGTGAATAAAGATGTAGCTCATTGAAAAGAATGCCTATACCCAATAAAGCAGGGATGGCCTACCTATGTATTATTTAAAGCGGTTCCTATAGTATTTGAAAGATATTATGTAGGTTTTGTCATTACGTGCCAGCCCAATGAAATTACCTAGCTGGCCACCCCATAGAACAGTTCTGGGCTACCACCCTGCCACTAGGTACGCATTGCAGCGGATGCTGCTGTTACAATGTAATTGTACTCATGTCTTGACGCTCAAGAAATAGAACTGAGTTTGAAACCTTGAGCATGGCACTCGCACACATCAGACGCTGCCAGTGGGCGTTGTCCAGTTAAAAATAACTGGTGTCGCTTAGCGCCTGCCAATGCCTTCAGTGGGCGTTGGCCTAAATATGTCTTAGAGCTGTGCTCTCTCTTTCTTTGGGTCGGCAAATAACAGGGAGAGACACTTACAGTAAGGTAATTTTCTGTTCCTTTCATTAAACACCTCCATTACATTTATTTCTGTGACTGTTACTTTCTTGTTCAGACCAGGCTGTAATAAACAGTAACTTGTGTTAAAATGTATTTGGACAAATGGCTCCATTTTTTTTTTTTGGGGGGGGGAGCTTCCTCGTATGTGTGTTTTTATTTTAATTAGATTTGATTAAATATAAACTTGTATAAATGAGGAAATTCATGATCTTTAACGCCCTCATAATTCAGATTTATCTACTTAAAATAGTCAAGAAATTATACAGAGGTATCCACCTTTAAATCAAAACAAAGACATTCATTTTACAAAACAAGGTGTGGTCTCAAAGCAGTTTAGCATGTCACCATTAACATACTGTAAATGCAAGAGAATCCAATTATATTGCATAGTATTGCATTCATACAATGGGTGTGATTTACTCTTAACCTCTCAACCAAGGGGAAATTAGAGGCAAACACACAAATATATCCACATAGAAGTAATAATCCACACTTTAAGACAGACTACTTGTTAGCACTCTAGACGAGGAAGCGCTGTGAGGCTTTCTGGATGGAGCCACTCGTTGCATATTTGCCAAGGAGGTCTTTAGCCTGCTCCTGTAGACACTCTGGGATGGAGGAGGTGTCCTTGCAGATGTGTAGGAGAACCAAACAGCACTCCAAAACATCTGGATGTGGAAACATCTTGGGAGAACATGAAGAATCAGTCAAAAAGAACTTTCAGATGTTTCAAAAACATTTACTGTATGCTTATGATGGCAAATGATGGCTTATGATGGCAAACACAAAATATATTGAATGCGCATGTCTTTAACAATAGGCCAATAGAACAGAGTTGTACCTTTATTGTTTCAGGCAGTTTGGCTAGATCTTGTTGGCATTTAGACATCTGGACTGACAGGGAGAGCAGTGACTCCTGCTCAACACACCTGACAAAGCATAAAAACAAACATCAGGCATTATAACCAACCAATGGCATACAATAAAGCATTACTACAATGACTGCTAATTTAACAACCACATGTTCCCGAGCGGTGGTATATTGGTACAACTGCAGTTTAGGCTACATTTAGGCAATACAATGCGTTTTAGTTTAATTTTAATAGTCAGTCAATTAGTCATAGTTAGGTTAAAAATGGTTTGTAGTAAATCATTCTCGAGAATTTCACATTGCAAAGTCTAGGCTATTGTTTATGTCTGCGGTCTGCACCACTTTGTGTTCCTATTTACGGAGCCAGGGCTGTGTAGAAGTATCAGATAATTTTCTTTCAACTCGCACAGAGAAAAGTAAGATAGCACACTTTTTGTCTAATTCACCCAATATCTCCTTGCAGTCTATTAGCTTACAATCACTCACTATAGCTTTAAGGATAAAGTAGACTTAAAATACGTGTAATGGAGATAAAAAGCAAAATTGACCCAGACAAGACATACCGACTTCCTGGCTCAACTGCGCTGGAGCCTGCTCCATGAGCTGGCCTCTCCTCCTCCTGTTTTTCCCCGGGAGTGAGCTGAGGGTCCTTGGCTAGGCTGTGCTGGACCACGAGGCTTGCCAGCCTCTCCTGGAGCTCGGCCATGGAGCGCTGGGTGGTCTGGAAGTGAGCGTGAGCCTCACACAGCAGCACGGCGGCGTCAAAACTCATCTCGGACCCCTGGACAGAACGCTCTGCCGGCTCGGCTCCGCTCGCCGTGACCGCGGCGTGCTTGCTTTCCGTGGGAAAGCTCTCGGACGTAGTGTCCTCGCCGGCGGCTGAGGCGGGGCCCGTCTCTGGCTCCCACAGTGCGGCGTGGCTCCACCAGCTGTCGTACATGAGGTGGTAGTTGACAAAGGCACCCATGCTCCCGGCGGCAGCCCTGGCCTGCTCCGTGGTGTAGCGCAGCACCCTGGGAAACGTCTGGGAACAGACGGTAACATCGCCTGAGAAGGGGAGGGGGGGTGCATGTTTACAATTAATGGAAAAACAGACAGACCTTTGATCGACTCTTATATAATAAACTAGTTCACTTACCTAGAGAAAGATTATACCGTTTGATTTGACTAAACTGTTCAGATTCAATTAATACAAGCACAGTTCAGTCTTGTAAACACACATTCACGTCTTGACCAATGCAATCGGCTCCCATACGAGATATGCAGAATTAGCAATTTTTGTGTGTGTTTTACAGCTAAAATTTCAAAATTCTCCTGCCTTTGCATTATATAGATTTTAGAGCTGCTTGTGTTGTTTGGATCATAATTAAATCAACATTTTGATATGAACTAAGTACACTGAATGGTTCCCAACACTCTCCTATCCGATGTTTCAGGATACTTCTATACTTATATCAGCTAATACCTGGCCATCAAGGGCAGCATATCAAAGTGTTGTGTAACCCATATCTGCTCCTAAACACCTATTACTAATGAAAGCTAAACCTCCCCAGACAGCAGAACATGTGTGTATATGTGTGTGTCCTACCGTCGGGGAACAGCAGTTTGCAGAGCTCTGCAGAGACGCAGGGCTGGCCTGCGTCTCTGCACCATGCTGTTGCCTGCCACAACTCCTCCAGCATGGCGCCATCCTCCTGTAGCAGCCAGCTCAGCAGCGCCCGGGTCAGGTGGAGGGAAGAACACATTAGGACCTGAGGAACACGCCACGTGACACATTAGGTTATACTCAGCCACTGCCAGCCGTTCTTCTAGCCTGGCGAGTGTTCTCTGAGATTATAGTCTGCCAAATCTGGGGAGCCGTACATTGAAACTGTTTGTAAAGGGCAGGTACTTTAAAAAGAAATACTTGGCAGTTGATTGGATGAACCATCTGGTCATTTCCGCTGTTGGGAAACCTAAGCCACACCCGTATAGCTATCAATATGACGATTGATTGGGAAGTTCAGTTTCTACTCGGACACATTAAAAATTATTCAGAGGCTTTTCTGACTTTACAGTTCTCGCAAGGCAGATGAAGCTCTCGCAAGGCAGATGAAGCGATCGAAACTGTTGTAGCAACACTGATTGGTAAAACACTGTCCAATAGTTTCTAAATCAACCTGGTCTGCGCCCAGTAGGAGGCACACAGTCAATCTGGTCTGGTTGCACCGAGCTACCATATAAAATTGTCTTTAGTATTTTAGTTGCCACTGATCCTGCGATTTCTATTTCAAAGTGACATATATGTATTCTGTCCACCGCATGCAAACTACAGTCAAGAAATGGTCCTGAAAATGAATAGAAATGTGACTTAAACTGACAGTAACTCAAGTAAACTAAACTAAAGTAACATATGTTTTCTCCACCAAGAAATATCACAGCAGCTCCTAGTCCAGAATATCCTGTGTGTGAAGAGAAGGTCTTTAAGACCTGTTTCAGAGGCGTGTTGGGCGTGGGCTGGCTGTTCTCCAGGGCCTTCAGGTCCTGCAGAGCACATCTGATGGCGTCGTGCGACGTCGTCTCGCCGACGCCAAACTCCCGCTCCCAGACCGGTCTGATGCGGTCCAGGATCCTTGGGGGTCGCGGGGGGTCGGTCTGGGGCTGGGGCCGGGCCCAGGGGCTATTGGACACGCAGCAGCACTCCGCCACGCCCAGCTCTGACAGGGAGACCGTCAGCAGCTCGGTCACGCTGAAGTGAAGCCTGTGAGCCTATCGGGGAGGAGGAGAGGAGAGACACGGGGGAACGTCAAGTAAGGGAGGCCGAGGCTTTAGAAAAGGTGGAGTCAGCCACCCTGGAGAAGCACCTCTTCCTTCACTGCCATTGAGTTCTCCCTCAAAAGCTCTGACACGCATGCACGCGCCGTCAAGGTGTAAAAGCCCTGGACTATTTCTTAACCCAGTGCATGCAGAATGGACTGTGAAGAGATACCGCGTTTGCTGAATTTAACGAAAGAGGTATCATTAATCACTGACTCTGCCTTAAACTGGTAACTGATACAGCGATGACACAATCCCACTGACACTGAAAGCTACAGGAGCCAGATCACTTTTTAAGCACAGGATAACGTCTTTAATAATAATATTGTCTTCAATAATAAAATAGGATATATTTGTGTTGCAAATGTTATTCCCAAGCCCCCAGTGAATGCAACAGCATACTATAACATGATGAAACCCCTTAGGTGTCAACAGGTGTTAACAGTAACAGGCACTGCTCTGCCACCTTCTATAATCTGACTGCTATAGTTTGATAGTTTATCTTCTATCGAGGTAAAAGATGCTAGTGGCCCATTACCGTCAGTTAATAATGTTCCTTAATCTGCCACTGGCAGATAACAGCAATGGTGAACAGCCAGTTTACCTGAAAAACGTTTCTACCAGTTTGTAGCATTTGCAGCTATGGGCTACAACCTAAAATGATATTCACCAACTACACTGAAAATCAATGCAGTTGCGCCTCATGACCAGAGTGGGCGCCAGTTTGCCAAGTCAATCAATGTATCTGCGCTATTCTATACTATTCATGTACACACCGACAGCACAGACACCAGCCAAGACCCTTACCAGGAAACCGTCCTCTGTTCCCAGGACGTCCTGAGCTGCCGCCCAGTCCTGCGTTGCTGCCAGGTCTTTAGCACACCTGAGCGACAGGGAGCGAGCCAGGCCTGTTTCCCCGGTGATGCTGGCGAGGCCGGCCGCCGCCCTTAGAGAGGGAACATCGTTCTTCTTGGAGATAACTTTAGCCGCGTCGAAGCTAGCGCCCGAAGCTAGGTGACTGGGTTGGAGGGAAATGACGAGGCAAACAGACACAGTTCACAATTGACTTGGACTAGTGCATCATTATGGGAAGGTACATTACATGAACATCAGAGAACAGGCTGAAGGATTAGACTGGTGTAGGGCCGCTTCTCACCACTTGGCGGCAGCAGATAGATGCCCGTCTTTCTCCAGCACGGATGCCCAGGATGTGTAGAGCTCCTTCAACATGGGCTCTTCTGGGGGCAACCGGGCCTTCACCAGAGCTATGGCCTCTCTGACACACACACGCACGCACGCACGCACGCAAGCACACACGCGCACACACACACTTATTTGTCATACACCAGTCTTTCAAGTTTTTATTTAGAGCAGAAAAGCCTTTGACCACAAGCCCAAAATATACCATGCCGGCAGCAATGCGGGCTCCCACTGCAAAAGCAAATAAACAATCTTGTTTCGCTCTCATCTTTCATGAATTGAAGTCAAAGATCTAAGAGGTCAAGACCTAAGATGCTCTTTTCAGGTGGCTTGGCGTCAGCCTCACCTGTACAGCTTGTGTGAATGGAGCAGGTCCACCGCTTCGTACAGGCGGTTGATTGACAGCAGGTGCGAGGCGGCCTTCAGGTACTGTTCCTGAAGGCACAGTTGTCTGACGTAGGCCTCCACAGTGGTGGACCATACCTTGTAGCCAGCTAGGGAAAGAAGAGGGGGGAGTTGGTTAAATAACACACCAGGCTGTTGTATTCCTACCAAGGTCCAGGTTCAAGTGCTCCAATCCTACCCATGGGGGCGATAGAGAGCAGGTGATCGTTAAGCTCTCCCCTCTCGGTGGCCAGCTGCAGCGCTCCGGCAAAGTCTCCGCTCCACAGCCTGAGGTAGATGATAGAGTCACCGTGGCCCGCCTCTAGGTGGCACCGTTCTGGGAAACGACACCAGAGGGAAACCAGATTCAACAATCTGTATTGGCCACATACACACAGTAAAGAGTGGTAGTGAAGTGCTTGTTTGTAGTGCTCAAGCACTAGCTAGACACAAGACAAACAGAATTATTGTTATACCAATCATAATATGAATACGAAATAATCATATTTCATACATTTGTGTGTGTGTATTTATTCATCCATCCATCCATACACACACACACACACACACACACACACTTAAATAAAAACGTAATAGAATAAGGTGACCTGCTTTCAAAGTGTAGTATGTTGAATGTTAATTCACTAGAAATCAGAAAGCTCTAAAAGACTAGCAGGGTTGGTGGCTTGCTATACATGGGGAACTGAATCCCTAACCCCGCCTAGCTCTTCGGAGCCCATAAGGCACTACTAAAACGTATATAATGCACAGCAAAATATTCCATGTGTTTTTAAATCAATCCAATGAAATATAAAATAATATGTCTTTAATTAATTCAAACTAAGTTCTGGTTAGCTTGATTTGAGTTCTTCAGTGTATGCATTACCCTCTTCCTGGAACATGCGGTGCAGTGCTGGTCGGTCTGAGAAGAGGCCCAAGTGGATGTGCTCTCCCTGGCCAGGCACACAGCCTGCAGGGGGCGCTGTGGACCAGAGACATGATATTAGAGCTGTGGTTCCTAACCCTGTTTGCAGGACACCCCCCATTCTAACATTATGATGTTCCTTCACATACTAACACTAGATATTATGCGCTAATCTAAAACAATCAAATGTGTTGTAATTAAGTCACTGACTCTGGCTGTGTGTGACGGTTGCCAGGGTGATACAGTCCTGCAGAAGGTCTTCTTTAGACCGGTGATCCATGGATGTGCTGATGGGCAACATGGAACGAGGCTTCTTCTTCTTCAGCAACGGCTGCAGCTCTGGTAGGAACAAACACACACACAGTAATAATATATACTGCATATTGTTTTTATTATAGTTTATGTTTCTTAGTAAAAAGTTACATTGACAAACCTGGCTTGTTGTCTTTGTTCTTTGAAGCAGAGAAAGATTTTTTCAACGGTTCAAGACTGACTGGAATTACATTTTACAATGAGATTATGATACGCTTATTCTACTGTGACAGACAGCGAGGTCAAGTCCATTTTGTACCTGGAGGCTCTAGTGGACCGCCACACCTCGCCTGCTCACGCTCGTCTTCCTGAGATGGCTGTGGTCCCTGGGGGTGGGCCTCTCCTCCTCGGGTCAACGCCTCCCCGTTGACAGGAGACGGGGACTCTGTCAACCTCGTGGCTTCTGTTGTGGTCTTTTTCTTCTGCTTGGCTTTGGTTTTCGCCTTCTCCTTCATCTCAGCTGATTTTTTACCTTGAGAGACAAACTCGAGCTGTTTTTCACTGGGGAAATCTCTATATAAGAGCAACATATTCAGTGGAAACACAAAGGGCTACAGTGACAATTATAAATGAATAGGAAAAATTCATGAAATGCAATGGGCTATAGTCATAATTATAAATTACTAATATACACTATATTATGTATTCTGCTTACTCACAGCATTAGTCTCAAAAGACTCAGTTCAGTTGACATAAAAATCTTAAGTGTAATAGTAAAGATAATGAAGATGCAGTGTGAGATGGTCACCTTTAGGGGGCACTGTGAACTCCTGTTTGGAAATGCTCCACTCCTGGATAGTGAAGTCATCAGCTCCAGTCCAGACCAGATCCTGGTCTACAGGAGACCACTCCACGCACAACAGACGACCTCCATGACCCCTGAAGTTACTGAGCCCCTCCTCTTTTAGGACATCCCATACCTACAAAGTAGAAATATGAATATTGTTCACACCTGAATAAACAATGGTTTTATAGCACGAGTCTAGATTGTTTACAGTTTGTTGCCAATATTACATTATTATAGTTGCATATGATGCATATGTTTGTTTCGTTTTACTTTACTGTTATTGCACGAAATGCAGTTTCTAATCAGATGCAAATTGTAGTTCAGAAAAGTGAGGAAATATGTAAACAGTATATAGACAATACACAACATGCATGATACATTCGTACATAATATGAGATACAGTATGCACTATTATAGTTTGTATCAGTAATTAAATAGGCCTATCCCACCGTACGGTGATACAGGCCATCATGGTGAACTACACTGGTCTGTCCTGCACATACACTGAACGTCCAAGACAACACAGATGAAGAGGCTGACAATCAAAGCATGTGACCTGAGCAGTGCGGTCGTAGCTCACGGTCGCCAGCCTAGCGGTGTGATGTGGGCTCCATGCCACACCCGTTATTTTGGCTGTGTGCCCGCCCAGGGCACGGAAGGGTTCGGTGATCAACGCAGGACTATCCGGAGGGTTTTCTGCCCGACCACACACACACAAACACATCAGTGGATTTCAAGTTGAAATAACCTTTGGTGCTGAAAAGTTAAGTGCCAAAATATGTAGTTCATCAAATGGCCACTTGAGGCCACTTGACATTACAACTTTACACAGAAATAAAACTTGTTTATCTGTCAGGGGCTAGTTTTCCCCTTAAAGACAGCTGTACTGAGGTGAATTTTTATGCAACTAATCAATTGAAAATAAACAGAGCCAGCATAGCTTGACTTTCAAACCGGTTCTTCAGAAGCCTTATGGGTAACGTCACGGAGAGTTTGTCCATTCATTTTGCCAAAGGACATTTTCAAAAGACACCCAACTAGTTTATCCGCCATTTTTAATTTGGTAAGGAGAATTTTTTTTTTTAACTAAAAAAAAAAAAAAGAAAAAAAGAATTCTATGGTTAAAACCCATCAATCTCACCAACCTACCTATTATGGAGCGCAGGTCATGGATGAAAACCTTAGCGTTGGCAGAGCCGGAGGCCAGCAGATACTGGAGTTCAGGCTGGTCTCCGTGGGCATGGTGCCAGCGCAGTGTGTTGATGAGCTTGTGGTGCTGCTGAATGCTGCACAGCAGCTTCAGGCTAGGGGCCTGGTACACCTCAATGCACCTATACACACACACACACACACAACACCGCGCTGTTAGCCCCCAACTACATTCCATTATTCAATTCAGTACAATGAAAACTTGAGGGGGGAACTCACCCATCCTCATTGCCAATGGCTACCACTTTCCCATCTGTTTTCCAGCTGAGATCGGTGTGGGGAGACAGTTTGTGCTGTAAAGCGGAGAGTGTGGTTACAACCCGTGCACTACAACGCATTTACCAAACAAGCGTAGCTTGATCTGGCACAAAGACAAGCGGTCATGTTTGGTGGCAAGCACAGTCGATCAAGAACATGTACACCTGTAGTTATGACATCAGGTTTCAATATCTCGGAATAGGACGAGGATTTTTACCTGAAATATCGACTTGGAATATTCTGCTAAGGGTTTCTTTAGCCTTTTATATTTTTGGAGTAGGAGGTTGCATTTCTTTCTAGCTACGACTAATAGAATACAGACGGAGTTGCTCTATTATCGTGGCCTTAACACTAGCCAGAGTAGTCCTGGGGGAGGAGTCACCTGTGCTCCAATCAGAGCTACAGTAGTGTTGATGGGTGGGACAGGGACTGTATACTTTTGGGTTCAGATCCCCTGCAGTCATGCACTGCACGGGTCAATCAGGCTCGGCATTGCACTGTGAAGTGAACGTGAAGCTGCGATAGGTCACATGCGTTCCCTGAGTCTTCCCCACCGTGATGCTGTTGGTGTCCTTGATCAGACGGTCCAGGTCACACGCCTTTCCACCCAGGTTCCATGGGTCGTGCTGGAAGACCAGCCCATCCCCTCCACAGCTGTACAGAGTATGGGAAGGCTTGTCTCCCCCGCCTGCACAACACACACACGTTTCTGTGGATAATAGTTTTCTCCTGGTTCCATTCACTTAATGTAATCAGCTTCCCTGTGCCATCTACACACCGTTTGGTTATGAATCAATCATTTCTTTCTTACTTACTGAAGGTGTCGCCAAAATTATCTAAACTGAAGCGGTGGACTTAATAATTTTGCACACAGGAGGTCGTCAACATCTGAGCGCAAAAACTGTAGTTTCAGCTTCTCCAAAAGGTGGCGGCAGAACCGGTGCCAGGCTAAAACACATTATTGGCTCTGGCAGATCTTTCACACCGATACAATTGCGTTTAGACCGTTGATGGTTGGTGACTGATGCGCTAATAAAAATGTCATCTAGCAACAGCTGGTAAAATTAACTTTCTACGTCTCGTTTTTCCCTCAAGGGTGGCTGAGAGCAGGTAAGCGTTTTCTGAGCTCATTCAATTACGGAGTAGATTACGAAGGCCTCGAGAGCTGTTGGACTTTTGTCTTTTATTTTTGCTGATTCATACATTTCCCGAGTCCAGGCACCGTGTTTTCTGCTGGGTCAGGCATTTCTTACGTTTTCAGATAAGCAACAACAGTTTGTAGGAGTTCATTAAAAACTTACCGAATGACACTGGTGGGACAGGAGGTCCCCAGTCTAAGCGGTACACTGTTTTCTGATGATACGAACTGGATATATGGGGTGGTCTGCAAAGTAAGAGGGAAAGTGTTTTTTATTTATTTATTTTTTAAATCAAATCAGGAATAAACTATGAGTACCTGCCCCATATTTACATTTTAAAATACTTTTACATAAACACCCAAATTGCTCATTGTTATTTTATGGTTTCAAAGCTTTGTCTCACGGCAAAGACACCTTCAGCTGCCTCCTTAGATAAATCATTATTGTTATTGTATAACGATAAAAAATAATAAATGATCCTTACTTGTTGGAGTAGACTTCGTAGATTCCGACTTTACCGTCATCTGTACCGAACGCCAACGATCCCTCTTTGCTAGGATGCCAGGCCAGCTGTAATATGCACACGTCTAATGTGACACAGCCAACTATAACTCAACATAGGAAATACACAGAGGAGCCAACACCTTGTGACTTATTACAGATAAAGTGAATAATTCTGATTATCTTAGAACAATGGCACAATATCTGGGTGGCACTTGGTGGTATGCAAACATAGTCTGCTATCTTTGGAATTAGAATGTTTTTGTGTGTTTCTTTAGAATTTATTTCCCCCCTTTATCCCTCAGAAAATGTGTACCGTAGTATTTAGGCGATGGAAAACGAAAAAGGGTAAAACCATGTATCATGATATATTCATTACTAAGTAACTATGTCTTGAAACTCTCCCTCAAGTGCAGGTGTCTCATTTACAGAATATGGAGACAGGAGATTTGAGGGCTGATCATACAAGATTACATTCAGCTAAACCAAATAAAATCACAACAAACATGGTGATAATATACTCAAATTGAGTCTGGGCTTGTACAGACTAAAGGCATCTTCCTGACACCTCCCGGCATCATTTATGTTAAGGTAGGACAATTTACACTATGATTACATAGTTCTCCTGAGGCTTGCTCCTATGATAACTTAAGTTAAGCATAAAATGTAAATCATAAACTCCTACTTCCCAGAAATTATAATACAAATTTAAATATAAATAATTCAAAATCTTACCGCCGTGACCTTGGACTTGATGCCTTGCCAAAAGGTTCGGCAGTCGTACGGGTTCTGAATAGACAACGTGTTCCAAACCCTGATCATTTGATCACCGGCGCCCACTGCTAAGCAACCGGTTCCCACGGGTGAGAAACTCATAGCGTAGACAGCACCCCCAAGAGTGGATATCGTCCAACAGCAGTCCAGTGAGACTAGATCCCAGCACTTAATCTTAATCACAAAAACATGATTTCATAAAATACTCAGATGGCCCTGTTTCAAGCAATGTTCATAAGCTCATAAATGTTCTCATTAATAAAGCTATGTTTCTACTTTGTGTTGGCCATCACTGCAACTATTTAAATAACCACATTACAAATATGGACAGCCACGGGTACTGAAGTGCTCGTCTGTGACAGCAATGCTCGGTCATACCTTTCATGATCCATGTTGACAACGCACAAATGTGTGATACAATTTAAATCTCAATTTAATGAAATAGGCTACGTAACATAATGTCACATTTTACTGCAATAGTATAGTATAGGTTAGTCCGGTTCCAAACAACTCAACATCACCATAGGTTTGGAAATGCAGTCTGATCTGCCATTTTGTCAAACAATACTTTCTGCCTGTCATGAAATCCCATCAACATCTCAGTTAAACTTTCAATTAAATTAACGTAACTTTATGAAAATGCAATTCTTACCACTTTCTGAAACCTGGGAAACTATAGCCTATTGTATGGATTATTTGGAACTAAAAGATCACGGCCGTGTGTTTTACGGTAATACACATGCTCCTCTTTTCCTCTCTCACTCGGCGTTCTGTATTCCGACATACATACTATATTTAATACGCATTTTGATTCCGTATTGATGCCCCGCCTGCAGTTATGTTCAGTCAGCTTGGAACAATTTAAAATACCATGGCATATTTATAGACTACACTGCACTGTAACCTAGTATTTTTGTAGATGCTTCGTGGATGTCACGAACCAAGTTAATTTTTTTATGAAATACGCTGATTCAAATATGAAACTGACATCGCCTGTTACATCCTTTAGTTTTCTGATGCATTTAATTTCCCCCGGGCCCACAATACAAATACTAGAGTATTCGCTCGTTTTCTATGTCAGGGACTCAAGCAGTCAAAATGACCAAAATGTACATCCCTAATTACAAATATTGAATTACAAATTAACAACAACATAACAGTAATTCTAAAGGCAACACACCAATCTGCTCACATATTGTGCATGTAATACAGTGCATATGGAAATGCCTGGCTAAAACAGGCATTCTACTTCATATGGCACCACATATTGAAAACAAATATAGCTTTCATTTTAAAAGGCCGTGTCTAACCTCTCTGTCCATGGAGGTGCTAACCAAGAGCTCTCTGCCATCCTGGAGACACACAGAGTTCATGTTGAAGACGATCCTATTGTGATTCTGGCCTTCGGACGATGTGCCAAGCAGAGTCCACTTCTGTTTGCTGGTCTTGGTTAAGTCCCACAACACCAGTTCCCCGCTGCTCACACACACAGTGAGATCAAATGCACAGGTTAACATCTTGTGTACCTGTGGCAGCAGATAGACAGACTACACTAAGCCCAACACGCACAATAGAACTCACATACATACATACATACATACATACATATAAAATCCATTTTCACCCTACCAGTCAAACAACCAATGGTGACCAAAGTGCTGTACAGAGCAAGGCAAGAAAATGCAATAAAATACAACATACAACAACAATT
>JAODLL010017309.1:0-27222 GCA_026546735.1 Forbesichthys agassizii | reverse complement strand
AATTAGGGGAATGGGCACCAGGTGTGTGTAATGACAAGACAAAGGAGTGAAGGAAAACCCCAGGAAGCATGGCAGGGCCATCAAGCCATGACAGTAGCTTTGTATACTTGTAGGGCATGATACACAAAAAGCTAGAAGCTCCTACATTTCCTTCTTTCCCAGTGTTTGTCATGTGGTCTTTCAAATAATCAACTTATATAGTTTATTTTATTTGACTGAATTTCAACCTGGACTGAGGGGAAACACATCACAAACACAATGGCTGCAACCTGTTTGGGCCAAATAGCTACAAAGTGAGTAGAAACCCTGAAATAAGAACAAAGAGACTAAATGTGGTACAGGGTTGTTGAAGCCCTCAATGACAAATTTTGATGCTAAAATAATCACATAATCAATTATATTATAATAATTATGCTTAATTCATGAATAATGCTTTCATCAACTCATATTTTAAGCTTAAATTGAAAGTGTACACTGTACAGCAATATTTTCTCCTTCAATAATAAGCTATTGTGATCCAGACATTTTACATTCCACCAATGCACAATGTCAGTTTAATTTTAAACATAATTTTAGTGATAGCTGACAAGTGAATGTGTACAGGTACACATGGACATTGGACATTGTCCAGGCCTGGGGGGGGGGGGCCTGCAATCCTCCGCTGGTTCCCATAATGACTTTTATTGTTTGTAAGATTTGTGCTGGTTAATAAGAGCTGTGAAGGGGAAACAGGTTAGTGTGTGTTTGAGTGCATGTGCATATTTTGTAGGCTACTGTTCAGGGAATAATAAAAGAAATAATATCCCAAGTGAATGTACAACCTAAGGCATAGCATTGCAGCTAAGTCACTCAAATACAACAAACAAACATTCCAATGCGGTTTAATATGAGCTCATTAACTCCCGTGTTTTTCTTTTTTTAAATATAGGCTATATATTGTAAATATGCCCTAATGTATGAACTGTGATACTTCCAACGGTTCCCTTGAAGAGGGGAATACAAAGGGTTGTGGGTAAATTAAGCACTAATTGGACTGGCTTTGTTACCGTGATGTTCATTGCAGCCCTACAAAATAATTTTGTCTAGTGTGACCTGGCAATAAAACCAAGTTTCTTTTCTGGTGAAGAAACTGCTAAATACATTATGTTCTTCTAGTCTAGTAGGTTCAAAAAGACACCTGCCTATGAAAGCACACACAAACAACATACTCACAAATGCACTCTGTTCGCAGCTGTGTGTCGCTAAGTATAAGTGTATTGACAGTTTCATTATTATTTTTTTTATTAGGGTATCTGCTATATGGATTATATAATTTACATTAATTAAATTTATCACACCTTGAGTCGTGAAATGACTCCAATTTTCCAGATATATTCACATCAATAGCAACACTGTGACCATTTGACAGTTCATCACTATGGAAATCCATTACTTCCTAACTAATAAATAATTGAGTTGCGGAATCTTAGCACACCTTGCAAATGTACAGTTTGTCTAGCCAAGTACGAACTGGTAAGCAAGCAAGTGAGGAGTTGGCAACCACTGAACTCTTGAGACTAGAGGAGAGGGTGCAGCGGCTATGGAAAACTGACTTCTTGGCTGCCATAAAAGGTTAGACACTTAACTTCCGGCACAGTGAACCAGAGGGTGCATGCCATTAGCGAACTGCTGGTTCAGTGGTAAGGCATTCAAATGGCATGAGGGTTCAGGCACACAAAGAAATAGCATATGATTATGGTTAGTCATATAATTATGAATTGTATAGAGAAATAGAGTCAGGTTAGGAATATTAGTAATATAAAAAAAAAATGATGACACATCTAAAAGCAGGCTGGTATCGGCGTGAGAAAGTAGACACACAAAATTTACTTTCTGGTATCCTATTTATTTTCCCAACAACAGCAGAGCAGTGATGGAATGATGATGGTTTTATTTGTATGCTGTTGCTTGACGGTACTACAGAAGAACAATTTAAACCGCAAGATGACTCTAACGGGCTTTGACAAGCTGCGAAACCATGCGTCACTCATCGGGTAGCCTGGGTAACAGATAGGTGGATGCTGTGCTTTGGTTGCACAAAAGGAAAAGTGTGTATGCCAGCCAAGTAAAGTATGCAAATAAAAACGCAAGGAGAATGAGTGAGAGCAAACAGCACTGACCTGAAGGCCACATGCTTTCACTTGCAGTAGATTTGATTGGTCAAGGGGCAAGGCTTGGGGATAGGGGCTGACCCTGGTGTGGTAATGGTCAGAGTAGCCTAGAGTGGCCCCACATCACTGTGACAAAGCGTGGACAGGTTTCCCATGTGTGTTCATAGTGGGTGTGCATATATTCTGTAGAATGTTGGGGAACATATAGTATATATGTGGTCTAATATTAACTAGGTCATTTGAACAAAATAATGGTTCTCAAACTGTGTCAAAATACCACTTCACTGGACAAACATTTATTTTATAATAAAATACATTTAATTAAGTATTTACATGATCAAAATTCATTTTAAAAGGTAATGCATTCTTCATTCATACTTAAGAATGAATGGAGCAATATTATGGCTACAGGAGCACAAATCGAAATATAACGTATTCATAAAGTAGGCCTAATTGTTTAGAAATTATTTAGATAATTATCAGTGCAGCTAGTATCTCATTTTATGTTTCCCTTTTCCTTTACTGTAACCCTACAGTCAACCTGTTCAGAAACACTCTGACAAACAGTGGAAGTGGCTTGAGACAAATGCTCTAATATTCTGTGTTGACTGTATATTCCATACCTGCAAGCTATTAACATGCTAACTAGCCTTCATCATCTGTCCTGATCTGAGACAGAGACTTACAGGCACCACAAGAATCATCTCACTGTCGACCTCAGGTACCCCCTCAGGGGTGTCGGCATTCTCCCAGACGACTAATTCACCTGCCGACTCTCACAAGGTTCCATAGCAGGCCTGAAGCCACACACTTCTGTCTTTAACCCCCTATCTCGAATGTAAATATGTCCGTCATGTGCATTGAAGCAATATGCTATACAGTATATATGCTCTAAGCTGCAGCTAGCAATGTTCCAATGTATCTGTCACTGTAAAAGCATCAAGTATGATTACATGTCACAGGGTCTGTCTATCATATGGCTCTAGGGTTGTCTGCTAGTGAAAACATTTCTGTTTTGAGAAAGTACAGGTGCTTCAACATTTAAGAGTATGGATGTGAATATTAAGCACAACACAATGCACAGTTGAGCCATAGCAGTTTGCAATGCCAGAGTTTACTAGAGAACTACCCAAAATAGTCATTGAAATTATTAATGTGTCACCGTGTGGGCGCGCTTGTGTGTGTGTGTGTACACGGTAGTCCTACGTGACTATGCCGAGAGGGATAGGGCTCGCCAGCTGTGCTGGGATACGAAAATGTAAATGTAATATCCTTCCATCAGCCGTCGTCAGACTCAGTTACGTTCAGCAGAGGAGGAGAGACACTGACAGGTGTCCACCAAAAATATTTATTTTTCATTCATATAAACCATTGTTGTTTTTCTATCTCTGGTCCTGCTTTATTTATTTCCCTTAAATTCATGTTGATCAATTCTGTCTGCTTTCAAATCCAAATATGTTAAATAGATAATCACATTTTTTGAGATCTTTTTATCAATATCTTTGCCCTAGGCCCTTCTCTGGTGCACTCGCGTCGTCTCCTAGTGGACAAGATGGGGATAGCAACAGGCAGCATAGATCATACATGCTGAGATTATTCTCTCTTCTCTGATCATTATGACTGCGTATATATACAGTAGAAATAGCCTACCGTTTAAATGCATTATGTGACAAGAAGACTAACGGCAACGACAGGCAATGTGAAATTAAATATGTGTTTGGGACCTTAAAGTTAAATAGGCTATTATCTCTTTAGATATGTTAAATATTTAAAATAAAATTACAACATTAAATAAATACAAATATGAGTTTTTGGGCAGACGCCAGACCTAGTGACTGGATTTGCTTATGAGCCCGCTTATGGAATTTGTACCTCGACTCGTGGAATGTGGCTTTTTCTCGCCTCGTTCTCCAAACCCAGACAATCGCCCTGTGAGGTAAGAGGATAAGCTCGTCCCTTTTTCATTGCGGGATATGATTGGACGAGAAGTCTTCTAAGGAATTTCATGAAATATTTAAATAGCACTTTGTCCTCTCGGTTTAAAGTTAGTTTATAGCTGCCGATTACCAGTAAGGACAATTTTCCAGATATATTTTCTAATGACATTGGGACAATTCATTTAAATATTCTTAAGGGATTAATGTTGGATCTAAATATCTGAGGATTGTTATCACATTGCTGTTTTCACAAAGCAGGTAAGTGGGAAATTTCACTAATTTAATTGTAGTCCTACATTTCAACATACCGGTCAATTTCCAAATTTTCAAGTTAGTTAAATAAGGTAACATTTTTTTCTGACATGTCTCATACAGGCAGCAAGTTAGTGTTTCACCATGAAGTTGACAGGCATATTTTTGCTATTGATGCTCTGGTCCTGCGAGGGCACCAGAGTTGCAGGTGAGAAGACGCACATGCTTCAAATGTATTCAAATAATGACAATGATGTTTGTATGTATTTTTGCACTGCACCTAGACAGATCAAATTAATTCGTGATAATATCGATAACAACAGCAAACTGCTTATTGTGCACCTACAGAGAGCCGAGACGACAATAGCGTGTTCGACTTGTTTGAGCACGTTCAAGTGCCCAAAAAGAACAACGGGGTCACTTTGGTGAAAGGAGACGACCCATACAGCCCCGCCTACAAGATCCTTAATCCAGACTTGATTCCACCATTCCCTGATACCAAATTTAGGGACCTAATCGACTCCATTCATGCTGAGAGGGGATTCCTCTTGCTGTTGAACCTCAAGCAATTCAAACATACCCGGGGAAGCTTGCTGACAGTGGAGAAACGGGACGGCTCCGGTCCCGTGTTCGAGATCATCTCTAACGGCAAGGCGAACACCTTGGACATCGTTTACTCGACGGAGAACAAGCAACAGGTGGTTTCCATCGAAGACGCGGAGTTAGCCACGAGCCACTGGAAGAACATAACTTTGTTTGTGCAGGAAGATAGGGCGCAGCTGTTTACGGGATGCCAGGAAGTCAACAACGCCGAGATGGACGTTCCCATTCAGAACATCCTCACGCACGACGTCCCTTCCACCGCGCAACTCAAGATCGGCAAAGGAGCCGTGAAAGACAAGTTCATGGTGAGATATTGAACACAGTAGTCAATGTGGCATCGCTTCATGAAGTCTGACGTAAACTTGTTAACGTTGACCGAGCGCTGACTTTTAGATATCAATGCTTTTCAAAGTGTTCACATGCGTAAATACGCACTGCATCTAATTGATTCAGTACGTGCTTTCTGTTGGTTTGTTATAGCCTAGTTTGTAGCGGTTTCAGTAAAAGTGCAGAATAATAGCTCAAACACCAGTAAACACTGATTCTTGCAGGGGGTGCTACAAAACGTGCGTTTTGTGTTTGGAACCACTTTAGACGCCATCCTGCGCAACAAGGGATGCCAAAATGGTAAGCAAGCGTTAGCAGCACCTGGTGTGTATGTGTTTATTTATGAGTAAATGATTCCCATGCTACCAAGGCAGAGCATTTACTTATCAGTGGAATACTCATTGCTGCCTGATAGTTTTTGATTCATGATGTAACACTCTGAAGTGTGTTAAGAATTGCTGTCTGGTAAATGTCAGTTTAGAAAAATGGGAACTGGTAGTGCAGTACTTATATTTGTTATTTTCCATTTGATTTGTGGTATGGTGGGTGTGTAGTAGCTGACAGACAGCTATCATTCCACACCAATACACATAAATTATCCTAAAGTCGAACCCTTGGCTCTGATTTGCATGTCTGCTGGTTTCATTTTTGATATACAGATGGTTCACATAATTCACCGTCTAATTTGTCTGTCTTCAGCCATGCAGACAGATACCCTGATCTTGGATAACCTAAATGGCTCCTCTGCCATTAGAACGGATTACACTGGCCACAAGACAAAAGGTACATGTGTGTTCTGCTTGTGGCTATGCACAGCAGCATACTCCTGTGGAACTGACCATGAAACAGTGTTTTGCATCAGGTTCTCCAGACCGAGACTGTTAAGACAAAATAGGACTAAACTGAAGATTACATATATAATGACAGATTAAGAATTGTTATATTGCATAATGTGCTAAGGCACATATAAACAGAGGTCGTAATGGTCAGTACTGAGAGTCTTTTCCCTTTTTGGTCCAGAATTGCAGATGGTTTGTGGCTTCTCTTGCGATGACTTGGCTCGTATGTTTAAAGAGCTCAAGGGGTTGGGAGTGGTGGTCAAGGAGCTATCCACTGAGCTCCATAAACTGGTAAGAAATAATGTCTGTCTGTCTGTCAGAGTAATGCTATAATGAACAGTGAGGTAAACGGCATTGGCAGAAAGCATCTTATTGTATTATTGTAAAGAAACATGTTAAAGAGTGGCATTCTACACTTGTTACAAAATGTTACTGCAAAAATCTTCTCTAAAACATCTGTCTGTCTGTGTGTGTGTCCTGGCTTCCCTCCAGACGGATGAGAACAACCTGATTAAGAACACCCTCCACATTCACAGTGGCGTCTGCATCCACAACGGCATCGTTCACAAAAACAAAGACGAGTGGACCGTCGATGTTTGCACTGAGTGCACTTGTCAAGTACGTACTCAAGTGTGTGTATGTGTGTGTGTACACTCACAAGTCTCAGTATTGTTATGGTTGTTGTTGTGAATTGACAAGACGTATAGAGTCGCTCAGCACTTGCCAAAATCACCTTAAGGTCAGTTGGAAAATGAAGGGAAAATCTCTCACCACCATTTATTACTAGTCCACTGTCTCTACCCTTTTACTGGTTGCCACAGTCTTTCCTTTCCATATCTGCCAGTGATTAGACAGTGTTCAGGGCATCAGGACATAAACCCGGTGAGGCATATATGGTTGCAGATTGGTTTAGCAAAAAATAATTCACACCCTGACTGTGTTGGAAGCTAGTCTAGCTTTATTTACTTGTTGTGGTCAGTGTTCAACCTTGCTCTAAAGTAGAGCTAACTTCCATTATTAGGACGTTGGGATCATTCCAATCTCACCCTGACCCAGTAGGCAGTTGACTGTGCTCAAGCACTCTCCTTTTTCAGCAAAAAAAAAACCCTCGTCAATTTTTTTCCTAACGCAATACATTTTACAAAATTTCGAAGACTTTAGAAATTCTAGACTAAAGTCTCCCTGTTCTCTTATTCAGCAAGCGTGTCCCAGTGCCATTTGTTAAATCAAAGTAGCAATGTGCTACATTAGATCTAATGGTTAACCATGTGTTTTTTAGAACTCTGCTACAGTGTGTCGCAAGAAATCCTGCCCTATTATCGCCTGTGCCAATGCTAGTTTGCTTGACGGAGAGTGCTGCCCACGCTGTGGAACACGTAAGTCACATCTCTGTTTAGGTTAATATTCAAGTTTAGTTACGGTTAAAGTTTTTCATTTTTTTATTTAAACATTTTGTGTCCGCATGCATGAATGCAGTATTCAGTTTATTTCTTAAACAGACAGAAACCACACATTCATCCTTTAATGTTAAACTTTTAATTAAAAATCAATCTATTTTAGGGATGAATTAACTGCAATAACATCCCGGTGAATGAAAGACCTGTTATGTGTTTGGAACATTGGTGCTTTGTGTCCCAAAACATCTTTGAGTCTTCAAGTTGTAATGGCTGCAATTGACAAAATTGGTTCAAGTGGGAAAGAAAATTGGACGTTTGTTTAGCGAAGGCATCTTCCACTCAAGTACAAATGACATGGTCTGCATGCCTTCTCCGGCATTGCTGCAGAGCTTCCCTAAAACCCAAATAACAGTGCGGACTACATCCGCCCTAACATCGGCTACTTGTTGGAGTCATCCCAGTGCTGATGGCCCTGTTTGCCAATTTAGGAGCTGTTCTCATAGGAAAGTGTCTCTCTCTCTTTTCCCCTTGACTTCCATTATTGGTGCTGGCTGCCTTTACCCCAGCTATATCTATACTATTCATCTTCTGTTAATTAAAAACAGCTGTGCTGTGAGCTTTCCTTTTCACATTAAAGGGGTTCAATTAGGAGGTATGGCTGGAATAGCCTTTTGATTGTCTCTTCGCCTCTCTCTCTCTCTCTCTCACACTCTCTCTCCCTCTTTCGTCTTCAGCGAGTGACTATGCAGAGGATGGCTGGTCGCCCTGGTCTGAATGGACCCATTGTTCGGCATCGTGTGGGCGGGGCATCCAGCAGCGAGGTCGCTCCTGCGATCGCATCCACAACAACTGCGAGGGCTCCTCGGTGCAGACCCGCGACTGCTACCTGCAGGAGTGTGACAAGCGCTGTGAGTGTGCCCAGCACGCACACACACACCACTAAACATTAGCGGACGCAACAGACCTCGCTACGTCCTGCTACATAGATCTGCTGGGCTCCCTTGACCTTTTCTGACCTTTTGACCTTTGCCCTCACACCTCCAGTCAAGCAGGACGGCGGCTGGAGCCACTGGTCTCCGTGGTCGTCCTGTTCGGTCACGTGTGGCGCCGGCACCGTCACCCGTATCCGCCTCTGCAACTCCCCCATTGCCCAGATGGGAGGCAAGGAGTGCAGCGGAGAGTTCCGGCAGACCAAAGACTGTGAGAAGTCTCCGTGTCCCAGTAAGGCACTTCATTAAACCCATGCACATGTTAGTTATCTTAAACATTGCAAACATAACATTGCCAGCCCGGATGTGAGCTCATGTGATTTGTAATTTGTCTCTCATCAGTCAATGGAAACTGGGGACCCTGGTCCCCGTGGGACGGCTGCACGTTGACCTGCGGGGGCGGAGTTCAGACCCGCAAACGCCTGTGCAATAACCCCGGGCCTCAGTATGGTGGCAAGGAGTGCCAGGGAGATGGCAGGGACAGCCAGCTGTGCAACAAGAATGCCTGTCCGATTGGTGAGTCACCACCCACCAACCACGCTGTCACGGCCAGAGAGGGGGTGGCAGAAACCAGACGCATGTTGGAGTTGTAACAATAAGGATTTAATTAAATAAACAAAGCAAAGACACTCACCATAACAGCAAACAATAACCGACCCAGACAGGGAGAAACAGAGGGCTACATATACTAAAGCTAATCAGGGGAATGGGCACCAGGTGTGTGTAATGACAAGACATAGAGTGAAGGGACACCCCAGGAAGCATGGCAGGGCCATCAAACCCTGACACCCGCCTCTAAGGCTTCACTTATAAGGTGTAGCTACAATAGGACGCTCCAGGTTTCAAAAGCTATTGCATGGTGAGTTGAAAACCTTTTTTTCCCCACCGACGACGCTCAAGGTCTTCACGTTTAGTTAGTTAGTTTTTTAAACTACGATGTTCAAGGTCTTTGCATTGCTACTCCATGTTGAATTGAAAACCTTTTATTCAACATTTTGTTTGTTTAAAAAGCCATCTACCATAGCTGCCAGTGACTGTAGATGACAATTAGCCTGTATGGCTAAATCTTACACATTTACATGCCATGTTGATTGATATATATTGTCCCTTCTTTAAAAAATAAAGTAATTTATCATTTATTTCAGATGGTTGCCTGTCCAATCCCTGCTTTGCGGGATCTAAGTGCACAAGCTTCCCCGACGGCAACTGGAAGTGTGGAAAATGCCCGACTGGCTACACGGGCAACGGGATCAAATGCAAGGACCTGGATGAGGTACGAGCCCTTGTGACACACTAGGCTAGGCATGGGAGGAATCATCGCTTCTTGTTTCAAATGTTGACTGAGGTGACGTCTATGTGACAGTGCAAGGAGGTTCCGGACGCGTGCTTCGTCTTCAACGGCGCACACCGCTGCGAGAACACAGACCCGGGCTACAACTGTCTCCCCTGCCCCGCCCGCTACTCGGGACCCCAGCCTTTTGGCCGGGGCGTGGAGCAGGCGGCTGCCCAGAAACAGGCAAGTACATGTCCCCGTCTCTCCGGATGGAGACACAGGCAGCCTTGAGGCCCGAGTTCATTATCTGATTGATGGTGGAAGCAGATAGCAGATGAGCCTGTTCGCTCACTGCTTACGACCCCGGTCGTTGAGGTTCACGGTGGCCTCGTTGGTTCTGTGGGCTTGTGGAAATGTAGAATAGATTGAACTTCAGGCCGTCTTATCTTGCCAGGCGCCGCTGAATGCTTTCTTCCTCCTCCATCTCCAGGTGTGCGCACCGCGCAACCCCTGTTTGGACGGAACGCACGAGTGCAACAAGAACGCCCGCTGCAACTACCTGGGACACTTCGCCGAGCCCATGTACCGCTGCGAGTGCAAGCCCGGCTATGCCGGCAACGGACACATCTGTGGGGAGGACACCGACCTGGACGGCTGGCCCAACGCTGACCTGGTTTGCGTGGAGAACGCCACCTACCACTGTAAAAAGGTAAGTACAGGTTGTTAGCTGGGTCTGGAAGATTTGAGCGGGAGAGAATGGCTTGCTTTGTAGTTGTGGTATTCATGAGTTAGCTCACTGTTGCTGTTTTTCCAGGACAACTGCCCCAACCTTCCCAACTCTGGGCAAGAAGACTATGATATGGATGGCATTGGAGATGCTTGCGACAATGACGATGACAATGATGGCATTCCCGATGACAGGGTATGTGAATGTCTAGTTTGTGTGCGTGTGTGTATTGATCATTCATGCCAGGCTGGCACTGACGAGGCAGGAAAGCAAACGTTTCTGCCGACGCTGAGCCAAACCTCAAATTCCACCATGAAGGTTGTACCCTGAAGGAGCTGCAGTGTGCACCGCTAATCATAACATTATATTTGGGACAGCGCCTAAAAATAAAGCTCCCTTTCATCGTGCATGTGTTTCTTGCCTCCTGTAAAAAGACCTACTCAGACGACCGTTGAGACGACGTTCGAAACACAAAGATAAATTGACAGACAAACATTATGATGTTCTGATATCAGATATCCGCAGATATTCAATGGATTTGTATGGCTTTACGCGAAAGAAATAGAACCGTGTTCCAATACTCTGGAATCTCCAGAGGGTGTTTGGGCTAGCATATAGGTTCCACTGAGGTGAAACAAATCTTACTTAGCATACCTTTAACTTAACAGCAGTGGTGCAATTTACTAATATCTTTCTCACTGACTCTCCTACGCGGCAAACAGGACAACTGCCCTTTCATCTACAACCCCAGGCAGTACGACTATGACCGGGATGACGTTGGCGACCGTTGCGATAACTGCCCGTACAACAGCAACCCCGACCAGACAGACACAGACAACAACGGGGAAGGAGACGCCTGCTCTGTAGATATCGACGGAGACGGTGGGAACACTCATTTTATTCAGCAGCGCAGAATCATATGCATGTTTGCATCTAGTAGTAGTAGCGTTAGTTTTGGCGGCTAAATTGAGCCTATGGTAAAGTGAATTGAATTAATGTATTTATATATTTTTGTTGACATGTCTAAAAGCGTTTCACACATTTACATATACCTTACATCCTACTATATGATATTCTGCATTACACTGTACGCTCAGCACTATATCATGTCTCATATTGACATGATAATTGTCAGATACAGCAATGGTGGGAACAAATGCAGTGCCGCGGACAGGTGTGAAATATGACTGTTGTGTGTTTGTTGTTTGTTTGCTCAGGCATTCTGAATGAAAAGGACAACTGCCCCTATGTCTACAACGTGGATCAGAGAGACACAGACCTGGATGGGGTGGGAGATATGTGTGATAACTGCCCTCTGGAACATAATCCAGATCAGGTGTGTGCACACAGTACATACACACACTGGCCAGCCACACCCTCCACTTGCCCACATACAAACACAGTCCGTCACTAATACCCTCCGCTCTCCTTCTCACCCGCCAACTATAATTCACATTCACCGCCATGCTTTTTGTCGCTGCGCATGTCTTTCCTCCTGTGGGGAGGGAGGGGGGGGAGAGAGAGAGAGAGAGAGAGAGAGTCCCACTGCATTGCATTATTGTCTAAAGCTGTATCACGCTATGTGAAGTAAGGTGGGACAAATCCCACTTGCTTAGCTAAAGTTCAATAATGCGTAGTTAGGACGGTGTGTGTGTGTGTGTGTGTGTGTGTGTGTAGGGGATCGGGGGGTCTTTTCAATGGCCCACTGACATAAGCTGATGTGAGCAGAGGCCTTGTTATTACTGTGGAATGAACCGTCCCAGGGTTATGTGCATGCATGCCCCGTAAGTACACCATGGCTGGCCCCGGCCATTCCACCTGTGCCATGCTACACTGGTGAGCAGGAATGCTAGAAAGACGTTTGACTCAGTACAGGTGGAGAGAGGGGGGGTGAATTTCCAAAGGGTATATCAAAAGCACTATAGAATTGCACACTGCAAAACCCAAACAAACCAGTCCGGGCTTCTTCTTCTATGTTGTACCATGGTGATTCTAGACACAGTTGCGTCAATCTACAGATATCGTTCATCAATCTCCACTTCTATTCCTCTTTCCATCTCTTGAACCTGTCTGTAGTGCTGCCAAGCATGGCTAGCATACCTTTGGCATTCGCTAAGGGAACCATTGGTGCTAGAAGGGGAAGATTATAAGAGTGGTGTGGACGGACGTGTGTGGTCAGGAGATGAAAAGCTCGTGACAGATTTTGTGCAAATTGAGCTTGGCAGGTTTACAGAGGCACAAAAGATTGCTGCCTAAGAACAGTCTACAATGAAAGCAGGGGTAGAGACTAGGTGATAAAAGTGAAGGGCATGTTGAGCAACAAGACAATGGAATGAAATGTAATCGTTAACGTCTGCACGCTAATGCTATTACCGCCGCAAGCTAAGTGCGCTAATACCCTATCATTGGCACCTCATTACAGGTGGATTCAGACGATGACCGAGTTGGAGACAAGTGTGACAGCAACCAGGACATCGATGAGGACGGTCACCAAAACAACCTGGACAACTGCCCTTACATTCCCAATGCCAACCAGGCTGACCATGACAAGGATGGCAAGGGAGACGCCTGTGACCATGACGATGACAATGATGGTATCCCTGACGATAAAGACAACTGCAGACTTGCCGCCAACCGTGACCAGCTCGACTCCGACGGTAAGTTAAATGGACCCTTGTGGAGTTTAGTTTGTCCTGCAGGGTTTTAGTTGAGCAATGACTCATAGCCACAATGGCTTGGCCCTGTAATCGTATTGGATGGCTTGTGGTCTGGAAAGAAATGGCATGACTGCAAGTATTTCCAAAAATCCCGTTAATGACAGATGCACATACTGTATATGTAACCCAGGTGATGGCCGTGGTGATGCTTGCAAAGATGACTTCGACCAAGACAACGTGCCTGACATCTATGACGTGTGCCCGGAGAACTTCGACATCAGTGAGACAGACTTCCGAAAGTTCCAGATGGTTCCCCTGGATCCTAAAGGGACTTCCCAGATTGATCCCAATTGGGTTGTCCGCCACCAAGGCAAAGAGTTGGTCCAGACTGTTAACTGTGACCCTGGCATTGCTGTTGGTAAGTGAACTGCCAGTTTGTGTAATGCACAGCTGCTATTTTAGTGTCAGCTTTCAATGTGCTTTCTCTTTCCTTCTCTAGGTTATGATGAGTTTAACGCAGTCGACTTTAGCGGGACATTCTTCATCAATACAGAGAGGGACGACGACTATGCCGGTTTTGTGTTCGGCTACCAATCCAGCTCCAGGTTCTACGTGGTGATGTGGAAGCAAATCACGCAGACCTACTGGTCCAGCAAACCCACTCCAGCCCAGGGGTACTCTGGTCTTTCCATCAAAATGGTCAACTCAACTACCGGTCCAGGAGAGCACCTTAGGAATGCTCTCTGGCACACAGGAAACACCCCAGGACAGGTAAGACGCCTAAAGCCAGAGATGACAAGCCCTGAACCATGGGGTTTACTTCAGAATTGTCTTTTTACAGTGTCTGTCTGTTTGTCTTTTTTAGGTGCGCACTCTCTGGCACGACCCCAAGAACATTGGCTGGAAAGACTTCACAGCTTACAGATGGCATTTGATCCACAGACCAAGGACAGGACATATCAGGCAGGCATACTTAATAGCAGAAGTCGGATCATTTAAAGTAAAACTTAAGACGTTTAATTGTGAAATGTCCTTTTCATTCATTCAGGGTCGTGATGTATGAGGGAAAGAAGATCATGGCAGATTCTGGTAGCATCTATGACAAGACCTATGCAGGTGGAAGACTGGGTCTTTTTGTATTCTCACAAGAGATGGTATACTTCTCAGACCTCAAGTATGAATGCAGAGGTATGGATCCATATAAAGTAATAGAGAGTAAATACAAAATAGATTATTTGACTTGTTCTAACAAGCTGTTCTCTGTACCCTATTTTATTTGTTCACAGATATATAAAGCCAGAAGCTCAGAGGAATGCACCATTCTGTATAAAGTAATGAACTTATATATTCTGAAGTCCAGGGACTGATTTATCTGTGCAACTCTTTCTTCTGCGGCACGCACACACCGATAGGGCCAAGGCGCTTTGTGCTCAGCCTCAGGGTAACTTGAAGCTGGTATGGGCATCAGAGCACCGACCGCCTAAATGCCAATCTAGGGTGAGAGAGGTACTTTGCTGTCAACCCCTACCATCGAACTGAGAGCAGCGGGAGCTCTCTGCCCTCTCTTGTTCTGCAGGAGCGGGAGAACGTCACCTTTCAGTCCCAGCTCTCCGTGCTTTTTTTTTTTTTTGCTCTCTCAAAGACTTCCATTCATCTCTGTGCGGGACCAGCTCCCCATAAATGTTAATGCACTTCAAAACCTTTCCAGCTCTCTCATTCTGTATATCGCCTGTTTTTCTGGATGGACATCCCAAAGACTAGACTGATGAAATATTCCCTTTGCTGGACCACATATGCCAGGTTGTAGATTCTGAATCGTACAATTCTGGGTACTCAGCGGACTAAGAAAGCAGAAACCCTGTTGTTCATATTGTGATGATTTCTGTCAGGAGGGCTTACAATGTAAGGATAAACTTTTAAGGAGTTTACAAGACAGAGGGAACATTACGTTGTGGATGCATGTGTTTCTGTGCGTTGTGATACAATGCATTTGGATGCAACAAGAAATCGTGTGCCTCAGTCACTCTACCTAAGAATTCACACAGAGGTGTTCCAAAGACAAAAAGTAAAGTATTTTTGGAACATAGCAGGCTTCAGGTATTACCAGTATTTGCTGGGCATGGGTTGGATAGCTTAACAGTATTCTCAGGGTGAGTTGGTCATGACCTTGTAGCATAGCCCAAAAACACATGGAAAGAGCACAAGTTTGCCAAAACCAGTGATATTAAATCCAGTATTCCTAATTATCGTATTAAATCTGACTATGAAATAATATGAAGCATTTAACAAAAAACAACCTATACATGTGCGGGTTTAAATTTAAAATTATGTAAATAAATGTAATTTATTGATTCTTGCCTACAATGTAGGTAGCAAAATATACTTAAAACAAAGATACACCCTATTTCACAATGAGAATGCATCCAGTCAGCTGCCGACCGTTATTGTGTCAGAAGGAGAATACATGCTTCATCTCTCTTTTAACTCATTCTATTTGAAATTAGTTAGGTGTAGATCTTAATAAGGCCAATTAGCAATAAATGTACAGTGTTGACCTGTGTGCCTTTTGAGAGATGACATTCGAGGTCTTTGATGTACAGAATATTACCTCATTGTTGTATAATTTGATCAGACAAAGAAAAGTAAAACAACCTGCAATAACTTTTTTTTTTGGTTGTTTTTTTCACTTTTGAAATGATTGACATCTTACTGCTACTGTAGCATAGGTTTTATATAGTTAAAGTTTTATAAACGGTTAAAAGTCAGTGTGTCCAATGCTCTTTTTAGTGGCTAAATTATTGTTCTGGTTTGTCTTTGCTGTATGTGAGAGCCTGTTTTGTGTGTATGAATGTGTAGATAATTGCTATTTAAATAATTTATCGGGATTCGTTGCCCGAGAAAGGGACCGTGTCCGTCTGTATAAACGGTTTGCACACTGACGAGGATGTTCTTTTCTTTTTATTCGTTTTTAACTTTTTTGTTATTGTGTATCAATTTAATCGTTATTTTTGTACAATTAGCGTTGCTTGTTTGTAAACCTTTTTACTTACCTGAACAAAGCAAAAGGCTGTTTTTATTCATAGCCATTATTTTGTTTCATACTTCAAGAAAAATAAATAGTTGTTAAAATTGTCATACAGTTCACATCTGTTGTATTGTTACTTTCAATTGATTTTCTCCATAAGAATCACAAGTCGCGTACAGAAAGGTAGGGTACAAATTGATTGAATTGATTATAGTATAGAAACTACAAAGTAGCAACACTGTAGCACAACCAAGCAATCCCATTTACCTCTTAGTAAATTACGTATTGCATTGAAAAGGCAGACTACTTGATGTCTAACAGTGTTTAGAGTCTACGGCCATATAGCAAGATACACACATGGTTTGTGTGGAGGACTACATGTGGAATGTGGCATGTGTTACTAACGACCCAGGAGCACAAGGTTAAAGAACATACAAAGCAAATATTAGGCTTGCACAAACCTTGACACTGACATGCTACTTTGTGGCCTAGTGGAGTTTAAAAACAGTTCTCTGTATCTATATATAATCTGTATACTGTGTGTATGCACCATATCATCAGTATCTCTGAATACAAGGTGATGCTTTGTGAATAAAATGGTGGGATTTTATAGGACCATTTAAAGCTGTTTTATTTATAAACACCAGCCTGTCTATTGGCTAGTGAAGAAGCATATGCCTACACGCTTCCCATCAAGACAATACTAGAGTAATGTGTCTTCTCTTCAGTTTGTTTTTACACCTGTGGCTCAACTCTGATGTTAAAGCCATAACATTGAGCGGCTTACACACTTATCCACTCCCCTACGATCAGCGCTGATAGAGGCTCAGATATTCTCTACTCCTTCCCCAACAGTGTTTCAAACATTAACATTGAGCAGTACAGTACAAACCAAGCAGAGGTACTTTAAAAGTCATGCCTGATGCCTTATGTGTGGAGAAACACCTATCTGTGTAATTACACTGCAAACTCATGGTATTTATAATATTAATGATGTAAAAGTAAAGTATAGAAAAACATGCAATACTTTCTATACCTTGCATATATTTTCCAGCACATCCAGGTGTAACAACAATGTCTTTCCACTGACAAACTCAAACCATAACCACTCGCAAGGCCAAATTCTCAAGTAGGCTAATGACCAGTTCCCGACCAGTAATAACCAGTATTGACTGGTTCAGAGGAACAATCCAGGCTCAGCAGACATACAGTACCATTAATTTTACCTTAGAAAATACCTTTACCATGTCTGGGATGTCTTGGCAAGTCTAAATAGACATATCAGCATTAGGTTCGGACTGTTACAGTACGTGACTCATCCAAAGTGCAAAACAAAGGCTGTCTGCCCTGCAGTTGCAAGGTCTGTATTTAGTAACTGTAACCAATACCAAGGATTGTGTGCAAAGCCCCTTCTAGAACTAACCCAAGACCTCAAACCTCAGACACATGTGGTCTGGTCTCCCGTTCACCCCTTGTTCCTCATTCAACACATTGGTACTTTGTACTGTTAAAGTGTTATATTAAGATGGAAGACCCCCCCACTGGATACCGTTTCCTCACTAACCTCACAGTGGTAAGACGTGGAGTAGGTCTCTTCTGTAGTGTCAAGGCACCACCTGCGTACACAGTAGTTTCAGTAACAGACTCAACTAAGCATAAAATAACATTTTCTTGAAAAATAGAAGCTTAAATAAATCACGGAGGGTACTTTAGGCAAAGCAATTTGATATTGTGTGTGCGCACACGTACGCTCGCGCGTGTGTGTGTTGTGTGTTACAATACAGACTTTTTTATTCTTAGCTATGTCATGACTGTACCATTTTAAAAGTAGCCTAATGTAATTGTACAGCATTATTGCAACAATGAAACAAAGACAACATTCTGCTCTGTATGTTAGATGTGGTGACATATCACATTGTTAATTACGGTATTGTATCCCAAAGGGCCAATAACGTAATTCCCCATACAGAACAAAAGGATTGTTGGCAGTCGGTAGGGGATTTTTGATGATGATGACGATGATGATGGTGGTGGTGCTTGACCATTGAACCCTTATATGACCACACCAGGTGAACTTAAACAGGAAGTGAATATTTTGTTAGAAAAACATGCAATGCTTGACCTTTATCAGAACATTGAAAAACTAATGTGAAAACATCATTATAAAGATGTTAGGCGGTGTGTCTTTATTATTGCATGGCTAGTGTACTTGGCACTGAACTGACAGGCTATGAAGATAAATGGAGCTCAGGTTGAACAAAGGGGCAAAAAGGTGATAAAATGCGTAAATTCAAGTTCACGCATTGAGATTTCATCACTATTTTCTTGATGCAGTAGCAGAAATATGTCCCACAGGTGTTGTTTGTGTATTCTTGCTATGTGTTTTCTCAAGTTTTATATGTTTAAAGAAATGTGAATAGTGTAAAGGTAAATATTCCATAACAGCCCAAGTAGAGCTAAGTGGCTGATTTTGGTAGGACTGTGGTTGTCTTTGTTCATTTCACTGTGCTTTGAGAAGTGTGCCAAATGCCTGTTTTTACTCTGCAGCCTGGAAATGCTAAGCCTGTGCTTCTTGCATTCTTCAGGTGAAGCACAGTCTGGTATTCAAGAAAGGACCGTTTTTTTTAATTAAATATTATATATACTGTATATATATGTTTATATATATATTCTGAAATTATTGGAGAATATGCACTGTCATTTGTAGATCCATTAGAAATGTCTTACTGTACCTACAGTATCTGGCTGTGATAAACTGAACCAGATGTGGTCCATATTTAACAAAAGTTCAAATGTGCTTTTGCTTGTTTGAATGTCAAATTAAAATTCTGTATCTCCTAGCTGGCCAGGGAGTGGCTGGGGATCCCCCAGGAGTATCAGGTGGATGTTGCTGTAGACGGGGAAACCTGGGCTGCTCTGATGACCTGGTTGCCACCGCAACCCTATTCGATAAGCGGTCAAGATAATGGATGGAACATTAATTGCATGTAAAACAAATACTGGTTTGAGACCATTTCAAACGAATATTTGATTCTTGTTTTTTTCTTCGAACGTAGCGGCAATCACCACTGCTTAAAATGTAACAATGTAACTAACATGCTAAATACAGTGACACCCTTGTAGAAACAAACATAATTATGATTCTGGCATTGAACTATTTATATAAGGAAACACCAGTCCAGTTGCTGACTTGCTGGCGAATGCCCTCTATGAACACGAGAGACCGAGACTGTTAGCGGGCTATTGGTTAACTGGACTGGCAGAGGATGACAGACGCTAAGGAGATTGGAGAGGTACAGTAGCCATGGCTTTTAATTTCATGCACAGTGCACGCCCAGCTACAGTACAGTCCCTGTTTACAGAAGAGCCTGTAATTCCCCCAAGCTCGTGTCGTCGCAGAACTGGCATCGTCCTCACCACAGCAAAAGACTCTGTACCTACTGTACGAGTGCCTGTATAGTTCTATGACGTGCGCCTGTATGCGTCGACTCCACATATAACTCACTGTACAATAATCATAGGCTATCATGCCACAGAATGACCCTGATAGCCAGTGGATCACATGTGGGGCTGTAGCAGTATAAAAGGGCAAGGTCAGCGGAATACAGTGTATGTAGAGTTCAGGGTTTGGTGCGCTCCAAGACCAAAATGGGGCTAAAGATAGCCTGCAGAGGACATAGGTCAGTCTTCGACACATACACGGGAAAATAAGTGTGGGTCAGGCTTGTTTGGGGAGGTTGGGGAGAAGGAAGGGGGGGGCTGGGGGGGGGGGGGTTGTTGACATGTCTGACATGAGCTGTTTGGACATGCTGAGGTAATGTCACACAGTAAGTTTTGGCCCACAAAATGCCAACCCCCACTCTCTTCATGGTGGTGTGAAATATCAGAGATACTGTAGCTGGGCGACATGCACCGTTTTCCATGCAGCCTTGACCACCATGTGCGGCGGTCCGACGACTCAATAGTTGCCATTGTACTATGCACTATTTTATTACTACATTAGGTTGATACTAACTGGTATAAAAAAGCTGGTGACTGTGGTTACTTACTACATTGTGCAAAGTGTGGTAAAAATAAAACATTGCCTACTATTTCACATATATGAAATGGTGAAATAGAGAGTAGCGATATGGATATACTGTATTTGTTACATACCGTAAGTAAACCTCTAAGCACTTCTCAACTGTAATCTGTGACTGGTTTTAAACCCAACACTAAACATCACAACAAATATTGCATGCACAGTTTCCTTTCGCAGTTTACACTAGACGCATTATGGGTGGGGACCTGCGCTGAAACAAAAGAACATTTCCATTAAAGTATCTTTACTGTAAGAAAGATGTGCATGGCTCTTGGAGAAAATACAACCACAAGCCAAAACTGAATGTCTGCAGTATGTGTGTACTGTATGGCGGCTGGCATAAACAAGGCAATCTACCGTACACATAAGGGTGACAAATGGGTGGCTATTCAGCATAAAGTTACATGAAGACCTGTATTTTACAGATTGATAAGATGGGAAAACACTGGCTTCTAGACCACTGCTCCAAGGATGCAGGCTTTGACCTGAGTCTTGCTCAATTCCAGTCCAGTTTGGTCCAGGACAGGACATGATGGCAAGTACATACAGCCCATGCAGTCTTTGACATGACATGTATTGCATTTAGCAGACACTTCTATCTAAAGCGATTTAGAATCAGTACATTTGACAGTGAACAGATCATACACATCATGTCATCGGTGCTAACATCTTATCAATGTATCATTCAATCTTAAATGAACTACTAATAGCAAAGACAATGTTAGCCAAACAAACTGCCGTAGAGACTCAAGAGCCCCCCACAGCTTGTGTAAGCCCCATTGAGTTCTGTCAGCCTGTCTGACAGACGTAGAGTGAACAAAGCCCATCCCAGAGAGCAGGCCAGCCGATAAAGAGATGCCAATCTGTCAGCTGGTAAACCTGAGAGATGCTTTCACATAAAACATATACAAACACATGTTGAAACGGCTTGTCCCAGAACCAATAAGGTTTGTCAGAAAGAAAAGCCTACTCAGGAGGAAACTTTGTAATTATTGTGTTAAATATTTTATAAGCATACACTGGCCATTCCGCTAAAGATGATCTCAGGGTAATCGAATCCTTTCACCGGCAGTAAAAAGCTTCTCTTAGCAGCCTCCGCTGTTTCTTGTTACATAACTGCAACTTGAATGTTTTAGAGTGGTACTAAGTAGGAGGTATGCTGCTCACATTACTAGGTCAGTGGTATTCCTTTACTGAGCAGGGACAAATTCAAGTGCTAGTGGGAAATGCCTATTTAAACGTCCAGTGAAAATAGTTTTGCACTGTATCTAATATCACCCTGCTATATATATATATATATATATATATTTCTTATATATATAAAAGTTCTTGCTCGTTGAGGATGGACATTGGAAAGCAGTGACACTACCAGTGTTCAAGGTCTCCTTGGAGATATCGAATGATCCAAAATGGCTGTATATAGGGTGATATATATATATGTATATACACATATATATACAGTATATATATACAGAGGGTATGTGGGTGTCTGGATACGATAACAGTCGACAGAAGTCGTATAAACAAAAAACAAATATTTCATCACAATTCAATCTCTGGGACCAAAGTTCCCAGGTTTGCTTCGTTTTCACCGTGCGGCCTGTAACCTCAGAGAGGGCGATGAGAAACGCAAGGGCGCGGTGTTGGGTTGCCTCCAGGCCCATTTTGTGTCCCCTATCGGTGGCATGAGACAAAGGGACCACAGAAACCAGAACCTACAGGCAGCACTGCACTACCGCTGAGAAGAATGGATGCCTTTCTCTGTCCAGCCTGGCTATCTGTACTGTACTCAGTGGAGAACCACTCAGCACAGAGGGGAGATGGGTTGCTCTGATAACTGACACACACAGGCCCTCTTCACCAGTCCCACCGGCTGCCAGAGCTTGAGGGAAGTCTATGAAGGATTTGAGGCTTTTTGTGTTGGTGTGAATTCACCCACTTCCTCATTCACTTCAACAGGGGCCTCTGCATTCACCTGCTTGGAGGAGCCCAGATGGTGAGACAAAATGAATCACACCATCCTTGTTTTCATCTGGTGTTGTGGCCTTTAGTGTAAAAGCCAGACTCTTGATACTGGCTTGGTGTTCTCTGTGTGTAGGTACTGTTGGATGCCCAACACAAATAATGCACCCAGTGTGGAAAGCCCTCATTTGTCTTGCCTCCCTGCCTCACACACAATGGGAGCGAAGATGTTCTAGGAGAGAAACTGGCACAGTCGAAGGCCAGAAGAAACTTCACAAGGACACCATGGCAATCCTATAAGGAACATTTATTCTGAAAACAATGGATCTTGCGTAGAATAAATGTCTATGACAGATCAGTCAAAACACTCAATTGAAAGACTGCAAAGCATTCCATCTGGACATACGCCAAGTCAAAAGGAAAACCAGAATCCCTTTAAGGAAATAGAGTAGCTTAGTGAACTCCATCTCGAGACTGATAGACCCTTGGAGTTACACTTCTATCAAAGACACCTGTCCACATTCCAGCCAGTTTCTGTCAAGATAAAAAAAGATGATAGTTCCTGGATTGCCAGGTTTGAAGGGAAAGCCCCCATATGTGATGGCTTAGCTTACATATGGGGCTTACATAATTGAGAATGTAAAGAATGTTCATCTATCAAACGTGATGTATGTCTACCTGTTGAGAGAAGGCACAAATGAAGCACAATGGGGCCCTTATCAATATATCTTGAGCTCAAATGTTTCTCCGGGAGTTGCACATTTTCACTCAAACTTTATTAAAGCTGACAGATCACGAAGATCTTGACAGAATGCACGGTAGCTGATGTATTCAGGCCAGATTGTCTTCTACCTTCACTTGACTCACCGTTCACTGTCTGCAACATCAGGACTCAGGAGCCTATGGTGTCACATCAATCACCCAGTACCAACATTGTTGTGATTGAAGTTGTGAGTTCAACCTGTGTGTGTTTGTGTATTTGTGTACGTACTGTACAGTATTATATTCTGATTTATTTCTGCATTAGTAAGGGTATTTTTTGCCAGGCTATGCTCCTGAGCTTGAACTTGAATAAAAACGTATTTGGCAGATCCGGAAGCCACCTTTCAACCTACTGGTTTAACCATCACAACATAAGCTTTCATTTTCTAATTTGGCCCTTTGGACAGCCCAGTATTGTAGACAGAAGACTTTCGCAAAGCGATAAAGTCTGTTTTCCGCCAGATTTCCTAAAGCTTGTGATTACTGAGCTAATTACTAACATTCTTTGGAAACCATACACTAAAGGCTACTGCTTAGAGTGTCTGCTTGCTAGAACAGTGGGCTCCTTATACTGTCTATAGGCATTCTCAGTCAACCGGTTAAAGAACAGCGCCAATATTCTGTTAAAATTGTTTCAGGTCATAATATTATCTTAGTAGAAGGAAGTTGAATCTACTTAAGGACAAATTCAAAGTTTCTTCTGTGATGACCAAAGGTCATTTGTAGCTATATGAGGTCCTATATCCTACATGTACATTTAGTGGTCCACCAAAGATAGCAATTTTTTCCATGGAAGCAAGTGAGTCAAAATGTAATATCAGTGTATGTGCATCCAAGATGGATTCCTGCCAGAACAACACCAAAACATCAGGGTGGCCAAAATGCTTGTAGGACTATTTTTCTCCATATGACTTTAATGATCACAGTTTTTGGAATAAGACATACCATTGAGAAATCTATGCTTTAGCTCTAGAAAATAAATGATGTTGACAGGCAAAAACCAACCAACTCAAAGACATGATCTAAATGTCTCCATCAAATATGTATAAAAAGAACCCATAGAATTACTTGTTTTGATTTCAGTGACTTTTTCATTTTAAGATTATGGGTTATAAATATGTGTTAACAACTTCTTAAGTAGAGATTCAATACAACACTGTCCAAATCACTGGTAATGACCTATTCACAGGCGTGACCTAATTCAGACAAATGACAGCGTGAGCTAGTTACAGTAAAGTCGTCAGAAATGCAGTATAATGAGACCAGGGTCTTTCATCTGCTTCACACAGTGTACATTTCATCAAACAGACACTTAACTCAAGACGATTCATTTATGACCTTGTCTGAGCTGTGATTTGCAGGGCTTGGGGAACACTCCCTGGATAATTATTGATGTTTCTCAGAGTTAATGGCCATGTCACGCTGCACACTAGTGACCAGGAGAAGCAGTGACCAGAAGAGGCCAGGTGAGGGGACTCTCAAAACTCCTAAAGGAGGAAAGTTGTGGAGTCAGTGGATCAACGTCACTAAAATCTCCATAAGACTAGTGACATAAATGGGAAATTATTTGATTAGTAATAACCTGCAGCATGCATTAATAAAATACATTCAATCATAAGTGCTCTTCAGCTGCACTTCGGCATCTGCAAGACAATTAGGGTCAACAATACAACCAGGACAATTTTACAAGCAATGGCTGAAAATACACATTTTCTATTTTTAACTCCAATGTTATAAGTGTATGTTTTCCTGCAATTACAGTATTTAGCATTTAAAGTGTTCCACTTACTTAGCAGCCATGTATATAATGGGGTTATCTACACTGAATGTGGGGAGTTAAATTGTTAAAAATTCACCCACAAGAAGGCAAAGAATTTCTTTCATTTTTCCACCACCTCAAAGCTGCCCTGCTTTTAGCTTAATTGTCATTATACCTAGTTTTAACATGGTGACTAGTGGGCCTTAATGTGGGACTTAATGTTTGGTAAAGATATATAAAGTGGGGGTGAATGTTCAGCCTACTATTACATTTACTTATGTAACCTTGTCCAAGTAAATTATACTTTTTATTATGCTCCAAAAGTGTCCTTTTAAATCTTAAAGCCACAGAATTAGATCTAATCCACTACAATCTCGGCATGTTTGTATCAGCCTGGAAATGATCCATTTAAACCTGCAACAGTTGGGTCGTGTGAGACCTGTTGTTGGTGTGTGGAGTGGTTTAAAGGGAAAGGGTGGTACTAGTAAACCTCAAATGGGTTTGACAGGGTTTGTTAGCCCTAACACCATAACAGCTGTGGGCCAGAAATATGTGTTATCAGTCACAAGACAAATAGAGAGTTTAGAGTGGACCCAATTTAAGGGATTTGAAGTGAGTTCATTGTATTACTTTACACACTGGCTTGCATAAAAAACACAATTTAATCTTATGTTCAACTGCTGCCACTGTTTACTCTAAATGAACCCCTTGATCACATTGTATTCAAGTATTCAAGCTACTCGTGTATTATTCATTTTTAGCATGTCTATATAATTAAAATCCTAAATATCTTACATTCACACTAAAATATACATAGAAAAACACACAAATTAGAAGGCTGTTATTACGAAAGATAAATTAATTGTGGATGAAAAGACCAAATAATCTATTTATGGAAACAAATAATTACTTTTCTTTGCTAAAGTATGGAAGTAAGTGAGGTACAGATGTTCAAATACATAAACAAAAAGCCTGGCATGAACACAACCACACTACAATGATGGTATTAACTTGAACCCCAATTGTCCTAAACATGTCTATTCACTTAATTGATTGATTTTCCATGGGTCTGTCTCCATACAACACTGCTGTGCGTCAGTCATTATTGTCCCCTATGCAGTAGCGCTGGAGATGTTTTTTTAGGTGGGGGGAGAGTAAAAGTGTAAGGAAAAATGTCTAAACTTTTAAGCCTGTAAAACTATGCTTTCAGTTATAAAAAAACAAATATGACACCAGAGTGAAATCTGTCCCAGTCAGGTATTGAACCCCACTCCCCCCACATTACAAGGTCACCACCAAATGTATATATGGCTGCAGTGCAACTGTCTTGACATCGTTACACATGGTTAGGACATATAGTAGGTTCTACATTGGTCAGCATTCCAACATGATCACTGGTCAACAACACACACCATTATATATATCCCTATTAAAAAAAGAAGCAAACCACTCTGAAATATTCCCCTTCCAAGAACGGTCAATGTACAAACCTATGTTATGCGCAGGGGAATTGTCAAGCTTTTAGGGTAAATGCCGAAATTATGCATGTTTTAGACTACACATGGTTTTACATCCTAAATGCCGAAGAGGGGAGTGTCATATTTTTTCGGAGGAGATAGCAACATAAACACAAGTACAGGACATCAAAGGGGTGGTATCTGATTATCCAAGCCGAAAACTAACTTTACTGTATGGTACAGTAACATATGAGATCCAGATCGATGTGAGACAAATCCTGATTGCGCTAAACAAATGTCTAAAGCAAGCCAAGACAATGAAAACTATAGGAAGTCATAACTAAACATTATCTTAAAATAAAACAATGTAGGCTGACTTACCCTGCTATGTAAGGATATTGCTGTTCCTGTAGTCTAGCCTACATGTTTGTCATTTACGTGAATTGTCAAGATCGTGCATTGAGACTGGTGGAATTATAAGATACTGTAGCTCTCAAAAGCATTTTGTAGTTCTGTCTGCTTCTCTCTGATATTTCAAAACTATTATTTGTGAAATGTTCTATTATATCATTTGGAATACATTAAACACCATTAGCCTACATGCCAGGTGCAAATAGCTTACTTTACAGGGCAAAATACGAAAATGGGGGGAATCCCCCCCCCCACCTCTATTGTGCCCCTGCCCCTATGACTCAACACGTCACATCAGGTTTCACTTACTGTACCTCCCCATCCACTGCCACAGGCTGCTCACATTGTCCTTACCAGACACAACACTGACCAATATGTTCTTATTAAATTCCTCTAGACACAGATGGGAATTAATCAGATGAGCGCAGGCTATATGGGTTATGCGCAAGTTGTAACCAACTTATGCATTCTGTAAAATGGGTCTCATCGCTTCCAATTAGGTGCTATATGAGCTTGAACATGCCTTATTTTATTCAAGATGCCTCCAGGTACTACTAAAAATAGTAACTACCAATGTCCATCGAATTGTGACAATATTATAACTATTATATATA
>JAODLL010017299.1:0-27223 GCA_026546735.1 Forbesichthys agassizii | reverse complement strand
GGGGGGGGCACTGAGATGATTACGATTTTCAAGAGTTTGTTTTAATATATGAGTTTTCCAGCATGCCTTGCAGGCCTTGATCATGACATATGGACAACCTTTAGGGGGTCGTGGGTTAAAGAAGGCTGTTGTTTGTCTAGAAAAACACATAGCGTATCATCTTTCACTTTCTCAAGCAATCACATGCTTGGGTTACACTAAACAAAGAGATAAGCAAAGGCCAAATATGTGCGCACACACTCACACAAACGCACGTGCACGCACGCACGCGCACACACACACACACACACACATTGGTATATTTCCACAGAGACGATGTAGAGAGTGAATATGAATGAATGCTGGTTTGTGTGGAAGGAAAATCAAAACACAGAGAACTGAAAAAGAATGATTATAATCCACATCTGTAATGACAGTGAGAGCTGGAATAGTGTTTTTATTCAGTGACCAAACTATTTCCACATCCCACCTTCATATACTGGCTCTGCCTGAGGCAAGAGAGCCAAATGGAAGACATTCAGTGCCTTTTACAATGGACGGGATTCCCTCTGGGCAGAACGAAACATGCACACAGGCGCGCACGCACACACACACACACACACACACACCCTTGCCACGGGGTCTCTCCCCTCAGATGAGATGGGTCATTTTTCATTAGCTTGGCTCAAGAGGATTGAGTGTTTAGTAATGGAGCAGAGTCACGTCGAGCCAAAAACCAGAGGAGGATAAATAAATCCACACTGCCGAGCTGGCAAGACCAGATCACAGGCAGCAGGACGGAGCCACAGGAGCCACGGGACAGAGCCTGTGATGGGAGATATTGCTGTTCCTACCCCAGTCCTATCTGTCATTAGAGCGTCTCAAGGCAGAATCGAGGGGATGGAGGGGAGGGGTAGTGAGACACAGACACGCTCCTCTTATCTCTCTGACACGTCTGCATAGTCCCTGTCTGTGAGTCTGTCTGCTGTCCTCCGGTTTGTACTGCCCACTCACCTTGTCCTTGGTTAAAATGACTTGTTCCCTTGCGGCCCAAGGACGGCACTGTAATGGTAACAGGCTTTTATTGTAATAGACTGAGTGTGAGAGTGTAAAACATGACAGACAGTATGAGTTGACTTTACGGAGGGACAGGGTTTGTATTGCCCTCCCCTGCATGGCTCTTACAGAAGAAGTTCACATGATCGCCATTGTCTCTCCTTCAGACTGGCCTACATACCGAGCACAGTTCACATGGCCTGGACGCCTGGATCGCAGCACCCTTGTTGTCATGGCGACTATTGTTTGTAACTTAGAGGACGGGGGAGTGCCTGGGTTTGTGGGGGTCGGGGGGGCTGTGATTTCTGCGTGTGTTTGACAGTGCGCGCTGTGTGTACACGTCACTCAGATAACAGGTGCCGTTAGAACCCAATGGCTTATTGTCAGGAGAGAAGTTTGCACGCACACACACACACACACACACACACACACACATATACATACATACATACATACATACATACATACATACATACATACATACATACAAACAGACAGACAGAAGAGGATTTGGACATTTTTTGCTGAAACGAACTCTGTTCTGTCCTCTTGCCTGCTGTTGTGGTGTCAAGAAACATGTTAATAGGTTTGTAGAATATATTAGCATTGAGTCACACACACACACACACAGGAGACAGGGCTATTTAATATTCTGGCCGTTAAACGATTCGACTGTTTGGTATTCTGTCTCTTCTTGGGACAGCAAGGAGGTCACTGGAGTTCAACTTCTCTGCAGTATACAGTGCCCTTGAGTTTAGCACAAGGTTGACAGCAGTGTGTGTGTGTGTGTGTGTGTGTGTGTGTGTGTGTGTGTGTGTGTGCGTGTGCATGCATGTCTGTGTGTGTGCATGCATGTTTGTGTGTGTATGTGTGTGTGTGTGTGTGTGTGTGTGCATGCATGTGTGTGTGTGCGTGTGCACATGTGTGTTTACAGTGTTAGGAGAGATCAAGGATGATAATTGATCACTCGACAAGGCTCAATAAGCTTACTGACAAAAAAGGGTTTGTATACACACACACACACACACATTACTGTATGAAGGACACAAGCGTCACATTTAAAATGCATCCCGTGTGTCAGAGCACCTACCCATGTTCCCGCTCTGATGCCATCATGGCTGTCCAGAGGCATGAGTCGTAGCTGCAGTCAGTTCTGAGGTCATTTCTCACTCTGTAAATTATGGATGGTAGAGAGAGGAAGTATCAGTTGAAATAGATCCCTCCCCAGTGTCTCTCTCTCTCTCTCACACACACACACACACACACACATCCTTGAGCATCACACACATTGTTTCGTTGTTCATTCATTTTGTTTCATTGAGACAAAAGCCTGAGGAATGTGGCCTTGTCCTTCTAAACCACCATGCTGTCCTTATTAGCCTGCTGCCTGTGTGTTCCTATCTGCCCCATATGCCTTGTTCAGGAGCTACTCTGGCTCTGTGAATCACCTGAGGCCTCCCGTATCTGTTTCAGCAGCAAAATTAACCGCAGCTGTATGGTAAAACACGTGCGCACACACATATGTACGGACGGACACACACACGCAAACATACATTCATAAATGCCTACGATGGCCGATCAACAAACACAAGTGATTCCTTTCAACTGCAATTTTAGTAATTCATTTTCCTTGCCGCTAGGGGGCACCGCTTGACATGAGGACATTAGTGACAGAGATGAGGAGGAGATGAGAGGCCTGTCTCTCCGTTGGGACACAGGGGCAAAATACTGTACTGATCCTTCTGACGATTAAGGGGTGTTGTGGTAGCGAGGCAGGTGCCAGGTTGCCATTAACAAGCATGAGTGGAGAGGTGTGGGCATAGCGTTGTCATTTTATAGCTTTGAGAGGCGTTTATCTGCCTCAGCGTGATGCAGTGAGACATTTGCTTTGGCTCTGTTTCACAGCTTGCTGTATTACATATAACTTCAGGCAGTGTGTGTGTGTGTGTGTGTGTGTGTGTGTGTGTGTGTCATGGATTTCTGACCCAGTTTGTGTATGCTACACAGTTTTGTCATTAATAAAATAACAGAGACAATGGAGAGAGAGAGACAGACAGACAAAAAAAGATAGATAATGATATATAGATATAGAATGAGAATGAGACAGAGAGGTAGAGGGAACAAAAAAGAGATATTGTAAGGAGAGAGAGAGAGAACAACCATCTTTGCTCTCCCAGTTGTATCTTGGATAATGTCTTTGCAATGATCTGCTGTTTATAACACTCTTAAGATTCTAGAATTAAAAGTTCTCAGCCATCAGTCAGTGACTTTCCAAAAGGAAATATTGATAGAGGCTCATTTGTATGTGTGGATTATGCACAACTTGTTTGAATCCTTTCTTGCCTCAGGACTGATGCGTGCATGCTTATTCGTTAGGCTACAGCTGAGGAGTCCCAAACCACTCCTCACCATGTGCACGTTAGACACATCGTTGGAAAAGGCGGGAAAAATAACCAAAACTGTTATTAAAACAGTCAGGGAAAAAAGTGGGAATTGCTTGGGAAAAGTGTGGGAATATAGACTTGTAGTAAAAGGAGACCAAAATGGGCTTGGCTACAGAAATATCTACAGCTTGTTTGAAGTGCCAGTGTGTTTCTGATTTGGGAAAGCTTGAACCACATTAACTAGAACCACATTTCACTCCCACTGTCACTATAGGGCAGGAGGGTGGGGTCACACACACACACACACAGGAACACATGCGTGCGCATACACGCGTGCGCACACACACACACACACACACACACACACAAACAAAACAGATTTTTCCGGTCAGACTTTTCTCTAGACATTCTTGGCTGCCTTTCTGTGACCCTCCCTGCTTCATCTCAGCCAACAAGCCAACACTGCAACCAACCAACAACACTGGATTTGCCTCCACAGCTGATACATGAGTTTACTGTCACATATACATTTAGAGAATATGCTCAAATTAATGTTGAGTGCTAGATGGCAGTAATCCAATCTATACCACATGATATTGCTGATGCCTGCATTCATACATAATGTTCTCTGTATCATAAATTGCCATGCCTTAGCTTGTGTCATACAGTCTATGAGAATGTGTTTGTTTATTCTCTCTAAATAAGGGAGAGACGGACAGTGAGACCCTTCAGTGTGTATGTAAATCTCCAAACCCTATACCGCAGTGTAGTTAAAGACATTCTCCATCTTGCTTCAATCAACTATTCAACACTGTTTATATCACATTCTACCAATATGTCTTCCACCGAAACCATTGACCCTTAAACCTGACGTTCACAACCTTGGCCTGTTAAATGGACCTCGCCTCTCAATATTCCTCCTTCTGGACTCCCGTAGCCATTGAAATAGTCTAGATCAGCGCCTCATGGCAACCACACTTCCACCCAGAATGGAAGCCCACAGGCTCAGTAACCAGGCTCTGTAACGTCCCAAATATGTCACACCTAGAAGCGTTTCTCACCTTGTTCATCCTGCCAACAGCCACGGTCGGGGAAAGGTTACATGAAAGGTGTATAGTAGCTCACAAATCATGCTGCTCCTTCCTGACCTGTTCCCTTCCCATCTTTTCATGTATCTGTCTTCCCTCATTCCCGTTCTCTCTCTATTTCAATTCAGCTACAGGGTGTGTACAATCTATTCAAAGCAGAAACTATACTATTCATTTGGCAAATGTTCTATTGTTTCCACTTTCTTCCTTGCATCCTCGCTTCATTTCTCTTTTCTCAAACGCTTTTGCCGTTCGTTTCCCGTTCTGCTGCCTTGTCTTGGTGTAACAACAGGACCCTTGTGATAGTTAAGTGAGGAAGCTGCCAATAAAGGCAGATTTGGCTGGGGAACGAGAGGGAGGGAATGGTGTATGTATGTATTAAAGCCAAAGAAAGAGTCATCTGGAGATGTTTAAGTTGGACAGACCAGTTTCCGGTGTCTGGAACAGGCCAAAAATATCCACAAACTGAAGTATTCACCAGTCGGAAAGGCTACACCTCCTTCTTGACCTTACATTGTGCAAATGTTGCAAAGCTATGCATCAGTAAGGTATAGCAACAAAGGTTTTTCACATAGAGCTGAATATTTGTGGAAGGTTTTAAGATTTATTTACGTATTTGTATGCGTTGTATTGGCCACTTGGCACTCGTCGCCAACATGAAAGTAATGATGAAATGATTAAATGGCAGTTTTAAAAAACAGGATTTCTCTGACAACAGTTTTAGCATCAGTGTTGGGTAGTAATTAGTTACTGTAATATTTTTACTTTTTTTCAGTAAGAAGTTACTAATTACTATTTCCAAAACAGTACAATTACAAATCCAAGTAATGTTGCATTATAATGCAGCATTACTTGGACTTATAACATTCTAACGCAGTATACTGCGTTAGAATGTTATAAGAATGAGTGACCCCCCCTTCCAGATTTCCATTTTACGAAGACATGCCTTTATTATTTTGTCCTAGAAAACTTAGGGTAGGCTAATTGAACCAACCTGTCAATCATCTAGTTTGAGATGCTGCCATGTTCTCACTTTGGCTGATTGTTGACTCCTAAGGTTAATTATTGTTGCAATAAAGAGGATTCAATTCTAAAATGAGCTGGCTACACAGCCAAAACGGTAGCTATTGTGAACTTTATCTAGTAATGTAACTAGTAATGTAACTAATTACTTTTAATACAGGAATAAGTAAAGTAATTATACTTTTTGAAGGAGTAATAAGTAACTAGTAACTTAATACAATTCCGGTAACATACGTAATACTGTTCAGCATCAATGGAGCCACTGCTGGCTTAATTGATTTGTCCAACATAGTAAGACAATACAAGTTAAAAGATATACTTGGAAACTTCAAGTTAAATACGTTTAGTTTGGACCTATCTATGTTCAGACCATATGCTGAATCAAGGTGTAAGCTATTTATGTTTCTGAAAACTCATTTACACATTGTGTGCCAAATTTGGGCCATAGCCTGCTCAATAACGGTTCGGTTTATTAATTAATATAGGCTGCAGTGGTCCATGAGCCAGGGAAGCCACATCTGAGGAGGGAGATCTGTAAGCAGGCTCCTGACATAAAGATGGAGGATGTAGGGTGAGAGGGACTTAATTCTCTGGCTTTAATGTGCACACATTGCTGCACTAAATGCAAACAGTCACACACACACACACACACACACACACACACACACACACACACACACACACACGCACACACGCACATACACGCACACACACACACACACACACGCGCGCAGATAGACAGAAGGAGAGAGACGCCTGCAGTTTCTCATAGCTGAGCTGCTGCAGAATACTCTTTCTCCCCGCCCCCATGTCTTGGCTCCATTATCATCAAGCTTCAAAGCAGCAATGATTACACAAAACAGTGGACTGAAATGCAATTTGTTTTGTACAGGATCTTTTAATAAAACGACCTTACATCCATCCCCTCGGTGGTGCGTTATTTTGGCACGGTCGCCTATGTCTGCACGTTCCCACCGTGTGTCTACGGCGCCGGTGCTATACGGTAGGCTGCAGAAGGAAGAGGGGGTAGACTCTGGTAGACTAGATGTCGTGCTGGAATTGTTCCCCCTCAGACGCTGTCGTGTTGCTTATTATGTACGCATATATTTTAAATAGGGATATTACCGAAAAATGCGCTTTAGTACAAACGTAATAAATATGTTTATAGCAGAGTATTTTAGCAATCGGTTAGAAAGATTACCGCTCTTGAGGCAAATTAAACATTCCGGCGAGGGAAACCATTTCGGCTCGTCACCTACATTACGATAGACAGAGGGAGGGGGTTGACCGGACTGGCCCAGTGAGAAGCTCAGTGCTTTAGAAAGGAGGATGGGGAAGCGAATCATTGACTAGCGAAAGCAGCACAGCCGCTGCAGGGAAAGCAGTTCAGTCTTACCAGATTCTCTGTCAGCTTTTCTATCAAGGAGATGAGATTTCTAGCTTTCCGAGAACTGTAACGTTTATACACGGGAAAAAACACTGAGCTGCGTCGCGTGTGCTGCGAGTCGCGCCGGCCACTAACATGGATGCTGATGTGCCTCCCCTAGGCCGGCATAGGGGGATTTCTCGGAGCTGGTGGAAACAGATTTGATTTTGTTTTGGGATTAATTTGGGCTGGACGAATCCTATCCCTGCCTCGGTAGCATACTCCGTGTGAGCGTCACTGAAAATCTGGAAGGTAGGTAATCGGTCGTCCTCTCTGTCGCCTAAGCATCACTGTTTGTCTGTGTTTTACGATGTCATGATTCGCTGTCTGAATGTTAGTGGCTGTTTTAAAACGTGTAAACATCTTCTCGGTGTCTGTGTCTTTTACTTTCTTATAAATGAGTCAGGCGATATGTGGGGGATATAACCAATTATAACTGGACTAGCAATGGGTCAGAAATGTCGGTAGTTTAGCAGTTATGAGTCACAAGCATGGATCTTCTTGGCACACATGCTCATAAGAATTCTACAGCAATCATATTCGTGATAGTCAACAGTATACTCATTAGTGTTTGTGGACTGCTTCCAATCAATTGCTTGATAGTAAAGTAGCATACTACAAGCCTTGTAAACAATTCAGTTGTTCTTAACAATGACTTATTGGGTAAACTACACCATGACATGCAAGCAGTGCTTTTTGTGAAGAACCATCTTAACTACGTCTAGTGTGTGACTAAGTAGTATGTTTCCTCACAATGCAAGATTATGACTAATTGCTTTGTAGTAGTCAGAACATGATTCGTAAAAAGTCATACCAGTCTATCCTTTCTAAGTTTACAGACATTAAGTGATTTGTTGCCTTGATGTTACAATTTGTGTCATTTCCAGGCCATTGCAATCAAACCACGGGACAGGGAAAGTGTATGCGTGTGTAGGTGTGCTTGTGTGTTTGTGTGTTTGTGTGTGTGTGTGTGTGTGTGTGTGTGTGTGTTCTGTCTGCATTGCAGTTTGTAGGATTCAGCAGATACAATACCATGCAGGTCAGTATTGTCTAGCGGCAAGGTAAGTTTAGGCTGGAATTGACTCTGGGTTGAGTTTTAGGTCACACTGAGTTGCATTTCAGTGAAGTCAGCACTCACCACTAAGTTAGTACTCTGTAGTAATCATAGTAAAATTATCATATATAAACATACAAGTCCTAGAAAGGTAACTTGACCCGGGGACATTTGTGTGGGTGGTAGATGAAAACTACTGGTAACATTTTGAAACGTGAGTGTGTGTGTGTACGTCTGCATGCGGTTGTGCAGGTGCAGTGCACCCCATCTAAACCCATAAACCACAGGAGATAAATGGGTAGTGGGAGGGTAAACTGAAGCCTTCAAAGCACTTATTATCCTCCAAACACACATGCACACTCACACACACACACACACACACACACACACACACACACACACACACACACACAGACATACACACACACATGCACACACACACACACATACACACACACAAACACACACATGTGAACACCTTGATGGTCACACACAGCACTCCTCTCCTCTCTTTCTCTCTTGTCAGTGTGGAGCCTTCAGCTCTTTGCTAATGCTGCACCATCAAGCTGCCACCTAGCTGCTAGCAGGGTCCAGCACTGCGGGGTATATGTGCAACAGAGGCGTTGTGGACACAAGCCCTTGCTAGATGGCAAGTGCCTGATGTGGCCAATGTGATCCTGTTGTGTGAAGCCATTGGAACAGGGTCTGCTTAGCGTTGGTATAGGCCAGGGGTCTGCAACTTTTACTATCAAAAGAGCCTTTTGTGGCCAAAATCCTTTATGTTAATCTTTCTGGAGCCGCATAAAATCATATGCTCAGCCTATCAATCAATTATTGTTAGCCTATCAGTATTACTAATACTAAATGGGAATTAAATTATATTTTTTACAGGGTGCAGGAGTGATTCTGAACTGGGGGACAGTGATATGTTAAAGGGGTGCTGGGGCATTCCACCCCGAGAAGCTTTTTTAAAAATAAAGCATTTAGAGGCCAAATTATGGTGACTTGAAAACATAATATAATAAATGATAGCCTACACTCAGCTACTGTGCACTCACAATTGAGAATGGACTAGATCCATTTGGACACTGGTGAAATCATAAGACACAGGCTCACCAGATTCTCTGTCAGCTTTTCATAACCTAAATTACGTTCTATATGATGTCTGTCAAAGCCACTGTAGAGGGGCTCAAGAGCCACATGCAGCTCAGGAGCCATTTGTTGCAGACCCCAGGTATAGGCTATCAGGCTATTAGGGCTATTCAAGTGTTGCAGAACTTTTGCGGCAAGGTCCGCACTCTCCTCTACTCTCCTCCGTGAGAGCTCTCTACTGTGGCTGTCATCCACCCTCGCCGTTGATTGATTCTTCACCCCCGTACAGTCCCCTTCCCCCCGTTCCTGCTGCCGCAGATGTGAGGAGGGAAGTGTGGGAGGGGTCGAGGGGGTGTTTGTGTTCCTCAGGGTCTCCACTTCCTGTTAAAGAGCGGAGAACCTCCACATGTGCGGAGAGCTCTGGCATGCGCACACGCGATTGTGTGCCATTTATGACATTGGCAACATTTTTAGTTTGACTTTTTTGTAAATAAAATATCAGATATTTCCCTGGCGGTATATTTAAAAAATCCAGTCACATCCGAACTGTTCAGGCAAACTTTTTAGAGTTGTAAAAATGATTTGACTTAGTCTGCCTTTTTTTCCTGCTGCTGTTGTGTGTGTGTGTGTGTGTGTGTGTGTTTTTTATCTTTTCATGTGGCATGCTTGTCACACGTCATTCCTGACGGTTTTGCTCTGCACACTGTGAAATAACAGACAAAACACACACTCCAACACACAGCTGGAGGAGAGAGCTTATTGAGACAACCACGTAGTCCCTGGAGAAAACAGTAGTGCTCCCGCATAACGAGGAATGCCAGATACATGCACATCCATGGGGATGAGCACTGGGCAAGAAGCTGTTTGTACATTGGTCCTTTTTAACTTGGCTACCCTTGTAGAGAAGCCACACACAGTTTCTGCACCTGCATGTAGAATGTGACATTCTTTCTGGAAAGGCGTTCTTGTCTACATTAGGTCGGTGTTTTTGGTTTATATGTTGCTGGCAGTATTAAGGATGACTCACTCTATTTCCGAAAAGGGACTGGTCAAAGACCCACACGAGATAACAAGGGATTCATTCCTCTTCAGCCTGTGGCGACTGGTTTAATGAAAATGCCCTTTTATCTCCCCGTCTTTCAGATGACGGAAGGAAGGCGATGTCAAGTCCATCTCCTGGACGACAGAAAGCTGGAGCTGCTTGTGCAGGTGAGTGTCTCTCTCTCTCTATCTCTCTCTCTCTCTCTCTCTCTCTCTCTCTCTCTCTCTCTCTCTGTGACTCTATATATGTCTCTTTCTTGGGACTCCTTAGACTCAAGGGAAAGTGACATTGCTCTGCATTGACACTCAACAATCTTGCACACACACACACACACACACACGCACACACACACACTTGTCTACCCCTTTTCCATGACTTGCTCTCCCAGACATAACTCCTAAACTCATCCTTCCCCCACCCGCTGCCCCGCCCACCGTCCCAGGCGGTCTGTCTGTAATGAGGCCCAGAATCACAGACGCCCACACCCCCCGTCCCCTTCCAACTATTTATCTGTTACCCTCATCCTCCCATCTTTATATTATCTCTAACCTCCAACTGCCTTGGCTGACGCAGAGCGATATGTCAGCTCTCCTATTGCTCCGTCTTCCCAGTAGTCCTTTATACAGTAATGATCCACCCCTCTCCTCTTCAACCGTCTGCAGCCCCCTCATCCAGTGCTTACTCGCTAGCCAATCAAATGGTTGCTTAGTCCGCTCTACTGATCCAGCTCATCTCACTCTTCACTCCATCTCTCTCTCTCTCTCTCTCTCTCTCTCACACACACACACACACACAGGCACGCACTTTCTATTCACTATCTATCTACCCCGTTCTCCATCTCCCGCTGTGTCTCTTGGGCCCATTCTTCCACTATTATCAGTCTCTCTAGTTTCCCTCATTTTATTCTCTTTCTAAGTGACTGACACCCGCCACCCATGATGCCCCATTCCACTGGCTGTAGAGAGGAAGGAAGGGGCTAGGTAATTGAGGAGCAGGGGTGTGGGCTGGTTTAGTGGTCGAGCCAATGGAGAGATTGGGACGGAGGTCTTGCCATTATCTGATGATTGACTTGTAGAAATCTCTCTGGCCGCCCTTCTCTAAGGCTTTCTTCATCTCCTCGCCTGTCTTTCCTCCACCTGTCCTCCCTTCTTCCTCCTTCCTGGACAAGAGGAGGGGAGGCACGCAGGATCTGTGTGTCTAGAACTAGACAAGGTAAAAGACTCATTGAGATTAAACATCTCTTTTAGAAGAGCGACCCGGCCAAGATGGAAGTTTAAAACGTCCACATTCAACATTTAAACACGCAATGTCCACCGTTCAATTACAGTACCACAACAAATGAAAAGCATAAATCTATCAGTCATAATCAATTAGGCGAAAGCAATTACAATCCTTGTCCCATTACACATCCCTTAAAAGTAAGACAAAGTCTTTGAATGAAATCAATTCACGCAGCTCTAAGTCATTCTGTACATCATTCCAGGCAGTTGGGCTAGTTTGGATGTAGCAGAGCAGCGTGCTGCTGGTGTGATTGTGTCCAGATTCATATTAGACAGTTCCATTCTGCATTCTGCTGAGTGTGTGAGTGTGTGGGATTTGCATGCACCCACCGACCTGGTTTAGATGTGCTGTACGCTGTGTGGGCTTATGCTGATGGCTGCTACATGGCAACGTATGTCTGATGTAAAGTTTGAAAGATAGCATAACAGATGGGAAGCACATGAGAGAAAAGCAGGAAGAGAGGATGTTATTAGCTGAAATGTGTCACATAAATCAGGATACCCTTTCTCCAGCTCGCTCTCTCTCTCTCTCTCTCTCTTATTTTCTTTTTCTTAAAGTACAGATGTTCCGTCCAGCTGCTCCGGCACGGGCCGGTTAGTGGCACTTTAGAGAATAATTTAGAGTTATTCCAAGTTTTCCTGTGGGTTAAGAAGCAGCCCATGGATTTCCTCTTTTTTTTTGTGAATATTTTTGTAAATGTAACGCAACCCACAAATACCACCAGAGAGTCTATCTCTGTAGGGCTATGTCGGCGTTTATTAATAATGTAGCAGCATTGAAGCTAAGTCGGTCCAGTTTACAGCTAGCCAAGTTATTCACGGTTGGACCTCATTTCTGTCAGCGACTCCTAGCTGGCAAGTATTTACTGTAATCCCAGAAGCATCATCCCGTTCTTCCTCTTCCTCCCATCGTTGATAGAATGTCTTCTGTGGGTTATTATGGTGCAATGCCTCATTGGTTCAGTAGGCCAATACACCGCCTGGTCAGGTTATAACGATGGAGGTTTCCACCCATTTCTGGAATATACACCCGTATTTCTTCAGGCTAATATAGTGGAGGGATACAGTACAGTATTTTGTAAATGATGTAGAGTCCACTTAATTATTATTGTGCATTATACTTATTTTTTGGCAGGTATCTTTGACCTTAACATGACGAAAACAAAAAACAAGCAAAAACAATAAAACAATATATCATATAGGCTGTTTTTAATGACTTACATATACCTGGTTGGAAATAGGTACAACCAACAGCCTTCACAATCTGTGACACCACATAGACACCCCGACCTTGGCTATAGCAAGCTCCTGCTTAGCAAACACACACAACAGTATCCATAAAGTGAGCCTCTGCGCTCACAACCTAACCACTTGGTGATAAATCATTAAGGCTTCATATAAACCCAAGCAATCCCTGTAGGTGCCTAGAGCCTCCAGAATTGTTGACAGAGCACGTTGCTGACTTCCTGCCATGTCAGATAATGTTGTGATAGTCTCTGTAAGGCTGTGCATTATCCCCATCCATCCCTGCCTCTCGCTTGCACCTCTCTGTAATTGTTACACCGTTTAATTACCTGTGTTGCTGAGGAGGCGCTGGGCTAAATGCCTGTTAAACCTAATGCTGTCTGAGCCAGCAGAGAGCTGTCTGATAGGTAGCTGTAGCTCCATCCGCACGCGCAAGCGTGTGTGTGTGTGTGTGTGTGTGTGTATTTAGTTTTTTTAGTGTGAATTGGCCCTATCATTTATTACATGTCACTCACAGTGCCCATCACTACTGTATCTGCACCCAGTTATTACACTTCCTAGATAGTGCACGAGCTATAGCGTACAAACGCTTATGTTTACTTGTGTGTGTGTGTGTGTGTGTGTGTGTGTGTGTGTGTGTGTGAGTGTGTGAGTGCGTAAGTGTGCATGTGGGAGATGTCTTGAGACTTATTTTAATAACCCTACTTGATTATTTTGCCTAATGTGTTTCATGTGATTGCCAGTCTGCTTTGGAATAGATCCCCATTCAGCAAAGAGTCTCAGCGTGACTGTGCAGTAATCCTTGTGTCTTCACAAACCCCATGTTGCACATTGGAATTATTTCTCTGTGTCTTTATGAGGATTTCTCAACGCGTTGGGTGTGAATGCATTGCTGTCATTGGCTCATGTACAGTATATTCCCAATGTGGCCATGTGTAACCTACATGTGTGTATTGCTTAAAAGACATTGTTGCCAGGGTGGTCGTTTGCACCTCTGTAATGATAGACCACCGCGGCCTGTGTTTTAGTCTAATGCAAAACATTCATTACAGCTATTATACCAGGGCAATGAGAGAGAGGGACAGAGAGAGAGAGAGAGAGAGAGAGAGAGAGAGAGAGAGAGAGAGAGAGAGACAGATAGAGAGAGCCTTTTTGTGTAACAGCATCATTGTGTAGGCATATATGGGATCTAGGTCAATGCTGTGTGTGTGTGTGTGTGTGTGTGTGTGTGTGTGTGTGTGTGTGCATGTTCATGTAATATCTGAATGACATCCCTGCACTTTTCTTTAAATAGCTTCCGTGATTAAAGCTGTGTGTGTGTGCGTGCGTGCGCGTGCGTGTGTGTGTATGTTTTGGTAGATGAGATGACACAAGCACATGCGTGTGTTCTTGCTGTGCATGTGCATCATGTGTCTATCTAATTGTGTGCGCAGGCGGCGTGGCGCACCCATGGTTAACCTCAGGGTGGGGCGCCCTGTGTCTGAGAAGGTCCCAAACCAGCAGCACATGGCAGCAGCTTCCACGGCCCTCCTGGCTTTAAGTCAGCATTGTGCTGCTATGTGGAGGAGGCTGCTGGCTGTATGCTGTCAGGGCCCAGTAACAGGCCAATAAAGCCCGGGTTAGTCATTGCTATCGCTTGCTAATAATATCCCTCTGCGCATCACTCAACACACTGAAACACCTTCTGAATCAAGCGTAATATTACGGCTTTGTTGATAAGAGAGGTGTTTGCCAGTTTGTTTATGTTTCCATTTACGGAGCCATGGCTGTGTAGAAGCATCTGATTATTGTTTCAACAAGAACAAAGAATGCTAAGATAGCGAAATGAGGAGATATTTGGTGAATTTGACAAAAAGTGTATTAGCTTAGCATTTAGCTTGCAATAGCTGACTATACCTTTAATTAGGGATGCACCCATCGATCGGCAGAAGATCAGAATTGGTTGTTTTCCACTCAAAATACAAGGGGTATTCAGAATACATAGCGGTGGGAGTCCACAGCTATGATTGTCATCAGTTGTTTGGCATGTCAATGAACCATTAATGTAGCCTCGTCTTGATTGCATGCCTTTAGCTGTATTAAAATGTTATTCTAAATTCATATATAATATAGAAAGTATATCGGCAATCGGTATTTGTAAAAAAGAAACTGGTATAATGAGCCTGGAAGCACCATGGTGGGTTACAAACCCCCTCCCTGCAGTACATTGGTACAGCACACAGCCATGACTCTGCAGCAGGGCTGTGTGGGTCAGAGAGGACACCAGGATAGAGAGCAGGAGAGAAAGAGAGAGGGGGGGGCTGGGGACTTGCATTGTCAGCAACATCCACCCACTCCATCCATCTCTCTCATCCATACCATCCTTTTTTCCCCTCTCTATCTCGCTTTCTCTTCGCTTCCCTTGGTGGCACAAGATGCTTAGTCATTGCAGTAACTCAATGGCTGACGGAATGCTCCCACGTGCAGCCTTACAGCGTGCATTTAATGTGTTTTTTTAATTTATTTTTTAGCCCATTCGACAGTACGTGAAATGCAGTACGTGAAATGCACGTGAAATGCATCAAGCCAGGCGCGAGCGAAACCTTTGCCTCGCCTCTACCCATAATGCTTCATGCTTTTGTCTTCTTGCAGCCCAAGCTGATGGCCAAGGACCTGCTGGACCTGGTCGCCTCTCATTTCAACCTCAAGGAGAAGGAATACTTTGGCATATCCTATGTAGACGAAACGTAAGACACACGAGTTTGGTGCTGCAATGGCATTGCAGTGATGTGGGCAGAGTCAATATCATAGGAAATGCCACCCACCCAAGTTTAGATAACATACGCTTTTATACACAGCTGTAGGAAACATCTGCAAATGTTTCTCAGGGCTTCCAAATTAAGTTGACATCCAGCAAGTTATCTAAGGGGGTGAACTACTTGTAATACCTTAACGTGCTTCACTAGAATGCATATTCCCAGAGACCCTTGAATGCAGAAGCTACATGATGCCATGGTCTCTTACTGTATCAGGTGACATAGAGAGACAGCAGCACACCAGCAATGTAATACCTGTAGCCTAGCCCCCATGCAAACACTTATTTGAATGATTTACATACAGGCAAACTGGCATTGACCTTTGTGACCCTCTTAAACACTGAATATAATGAATTAGAGAGTCTGTAGTTCTGAATACTGCAAATGCACTTTCTAAAGTTAAAATAATTATAGGTTTTGACTTCACTCAACCCAACTCACAAAAAAAACCCACTGAAAACCTTCCAAAATATGTCATTTTTAACCTTATTGAAACATTGATGTTCCTCAAATTGTGGTTCAATAGGGGTCTTGGATTGTATTTTGTTTGTTTAATTTCTATTCAACCGTTTGCACAGATGTTTTTTTAATAAGTGTATTTTGTATTTAAAATTGCATTCTATAAATGTGTATTCAATGCAGTTATCGTTTAAATGAATCACATCTCTTGTTAGTTGGTAATAGCAAAGGAAACACCACGGTAGGCCAGTGAGTACAGCAACAGCAGCTACTGTAGTAGTCCACCTCAGTGGTGCCAACCTTTACCTTGGAGCATTTGAATGCATGTTTGACCTCAAAGCAATTGAGGTCAAGCGCCCCCCCTCCCCTACCCCCCCTCCACCCCCTGTGGACCCCATGTTTGGAATCACTGGGCTACCTCAACCCCCGGGGCCTATTCTGTGTCACTTCTCCTGCCAGGCCAGGAGAGATGCATAGATGGAGAGAAAGGAGAGGCAGACAAGTACAGTGCTCAGGAGACCATGTCAGGTCACCAGGGTAACAAGCTGACTCGGCACTTTCCCTAAATAACAGGAGAGAAAGATGGAGAAGAAGGGATATAAAGTAAAGCAACTCACAGTAAAGACAGACAAGCACGGGGTAGAGAGCGCGGGGTAGAGAGCGCGGGGTAGAGAGCGCGGGGTAGAGAGAGGTTTCTGTTGCTGAAAGTTGCCTGCTTGAAACAGGATCTTCTTTAACACTGTGTGCTGTTTGTTTTGTCTTCACAGCGGCCATTTTAGCTGGCTACAGTTGGACCGGAGGGTTCTAGAACATGACTTTCCCAAGAAGACAGGCCCCATAGTGCTCTACTTCTGTGTCAGGTAAGACTTTCTTCATTCACACACAGGATCTCTGCTTGAACGTGGCATGTATGTTCAAAGCTAAAAGCCATTCCATATTTTCTGAGTTACTGTAGTGTGTAGGTGTGTGTGTGTGTGTGTGCGTGCGCGCGCGTGTAATTTTATGAGCACACACACCCACGCACACGTGAACATGTTCATGTAAGGGCAAGCATGTGCACGTAGCAGAAACTAGAACATATTAACAAGGTCACAAATGGCAAGCGAGTATAAAATTGCTTTGACCTCAGAATTTAACTCCCGCCATGGGGGCCTCTTGGCCAATCAGGAGCCACTTAGAGCTCATCAGTATGCGCTGCATGCAAATCCCATCCAACAGCATCACCATGACTACTAGTTAGTGCATGACTCCAAGGGAGATGGCAGAATGTTTTTTCCTTATCAACATGATTTCATGTGCTTTTTAATCAGACCACAGTAACCATAGTTCTCTTGAGCAGGCTACAAAACAAGCCCATGTAGCTAATTACAGCATGAGGCTAAAGTAGCGAAATACAGTATGTTCATATTGAAACTCTTCCTACTGTTTCCACATATGTGACAATGTTATCTAGGGATGCACCTATTGCATTTTTCCTGACCGATTCAGATGGTCGGTTTTTGTCAAGCCTGACCGGACAGTTCTGGTTTTTACCAAATCTGATGTTATTGTACAGCTTGGTCCTTTAGATGCAGATTTTAAATGTACTCACGTTTTATGTTCCCTGAGACGCCAGCGTTTGTCATGTGTTTACATTTTTACAAGGCAGTGTCCGTTTAACAGGATGGAGCAGGGAGCAGGGAACAGGAAGACATGGAAAGATATAGTTTGACTTATCTGCCCAAATCTTTTAATCTTCGAGCCATGTGTTATAGAACTGTCGCTACCAGCAGGATAAAATACACCCTGTGTTGCCAACAGCGAGTCATCAAAACAGAGACAACATGACAATCGCGGTACGTTAAAGACTGGCTGTGAAGTATGCTAACTGAAAAATAAGACACATAACTTTTTTTAGTGAGATGAACAATAGATAAAAAGATATCGACGCTCAAAGTGTGTATTCTCTGTATAAAAATAAATGTACTGAGTAGCTTACCTTTTGACTTGACGTCTTCTTTGGACACATTTTAATTTCCACACCAAGGAGAAATGTGTAAGTAAGCTACCATGACAACAACCATGAAACAAGTGTTCGTGGAAGTATTTGTAGCGCATGCATGCGTCAACGCGACTGTGTAAACACAGGCCTATGTAATCGGTAACATAACCGGCTATATTTACACAGACTGGCCGATTGCCGATCATTGCCGATCATGGTGAAAATGGATTGACAGGTGCATCTCTATTGTTAACATGCACACAATAGAAATATCCATAATCTAATCCATATATTCAATATTATTGGGAAAAATTATGACTATTAGGTAAAGGTAAAGGTATTTTTATTGTCACATACATAATGTATTTAACCCATCCCTTAAGGGAGCAGTGGGCAGCCACTGTGTAGTGCCCGGGGACCAACTCCAGATTAAAACCAGTGTCACTGGCCACATGGCACTGCCTGGAGTGTGTTTTACTATGCTTTAATACTTTTGATTCCAATTATATAGGACTATAGGAGCAACATACTCTATAAGAGCATTCCAAATATATTATAGGATATAGGAGCAAAATATAGCAGTATTCCATTTCCAAATTTGGGAATGCTCCTATTTTCCTCCTATTTTGAATGTTGACATATTACAACTAATAGTGGATGAGTAGTCTTTGTATACATTAGCATGTATTAGCACTCTGCCTATGGTGCAGCAGTGAGTTCAACCCACCACACACCCGTATTACAGTTCAAACACACACACATACATTGTTTTGGCGTGATGTTGTCCGTTTTTAGATATTGGTAGCTTTATTGTGTCACATGCACCCTCGGGACTGGACCTTGCTATCGTACAGTACATCATTACCATACATGACGCTCGCCGGCTCTGAATAGGCATTTCCGATAAGGGTCAAGTAATGACGACACAATGGGCTGATACATGACAGCACACAGACCTTTTGTAAATGTGGGGCAACAGCTTGACGACACAATACTACTAGCTGGCTTGCTCTCATTCCCTCTTTTATAATTATTATAATTACCAGTATCTCAGGTACGTGCCCTGAGTTTCTGTGAGCACTAATGTGGATTTGCCCGTAGAGTTTATGCACTTGCTGTAGATGAGTGTGTTTTGCTTTCCACTCTTTGAAAGTGTGTATGTGTGCATATGTCTGTGGGTGAATCGTGTATGTGTGTGTTTACATGGACTAATATATGTTTGAGGATTTGGAGGTGTTACTGTATTGACCTTGTGAACCTTGACACCATTACGATGCTCCAATGTCCTTCTCTTCTTCTGTGGTTTAGTCCAATCTACTTACTCAATCGCTCCAAATGTCACACTGTCCAGACTCCTCTTTGGGACACACAAACACACACATGCACACACACACACACACACACACACACACGCATGCGTACACACACACACGCAAACACACGCATCACACACATACTGATCTTGAACTGTGATAAAACAATCAGTGCAAATGTCAGAGCCGAATCCATTATAGCCTTAGCTGTCTGCATTCACAAGCATACTATACTGACATACGGTAGATGGGATGTGTGTATGTGAGTGCATGTGGGTGTACTCATATTGTATGCTGTATAGAACAGTGTTTACATGTATTTTGCATGTGCACGTATTTGTGTATCTCAGCTAATTGCTGCTTCACATCAGCTCATCAGGAGTGTGGCCTTAATTAAACGTTCACGCTGGATATCGACAAGCCTCCTCTCGTTCTCCCTTGCAGCTAATGCGATTTAAACCCTGCCATATTGATTCTGCAGCCCTCTCCCACTTATTTTTTTTGAGGGAGAGATACGCTGGCGTGGTTTGCTGCTGCTTCTCCTTCTGTGTCTACTTCATGTTCTTATTTTTTTAGATGTTTAACTGGTGTTTTTCTTCTCTTATAAAGTTATGTTTGCTTGTTTATTTATATATTTTTTGCTGCCATTCTTTTTTCCCGGCAGCCTTCTGTTTGTAGAGTTGCGCAGGACTGGCTCCTGGCTAGTTGCCTAGCTAACGGCTACAGTATCCTACCACACCGGGTGGTTTATTGACAGAGGTGGACCGGTGAGGGCGGGACTGCGTGTTCGGTCTGCCTGGACATGGACTAGGCTACAGTACATCTTTGTCGGTGACTTAGCATGGCGATTTGCTGTCTGATCCGCCTTTATTGGTTCCTGTCGTGTTTCTACGCTTCTGCTTGCCTGCTCCGGTCTGGTCTACGACCTATGACCTGGGGATGGCGGTGGTTGTGTCCCTCCACCGTGTCTGCTCTACACCATCTCGCAGCCCGTGTATCTTCGGATCTCACCAAGGACCGGCACACGGTGAAAAGTTTCCTGTTATTGTTGGCTATAGGCCTACATACATCCAAAACCATCTGACACGTGTTTAACTGAATTGCTGTTATTATTTACTTTTGTTAGGCTAGATAAGTCTCCCAATGTAGACTACTGATTACGTGGGTTCAACCCTTTGTTTCTCTCACGGCTATCTTATCTCCCCACCCTCCCCAAACCAACAATTTTATTATTTCACATTTTTGTTTTTTCCACACTTATTTTTATTTTATGTGTATCCTATGTTTCAGAAAGGTGTGCTCCTGCAAATGTATTTGTCTTTATATATGTGTATTTACAATGTAAGATGTCCTTGAGTGTTTTGAAAGGCGTCCTCAAATTAAACTTTTATTATTATTATTATTATTATTATTATTATTATTATTAATAATAATTATTAGTATATACCCTCTCCACACACACACACACGCACATTCGTGCGCACGCACACACACACACACACACACACACACACACACACACACAGCTAACCCATGCCCTTATGTGCCTCAGACTGTTGCTTTATTGATAAGAAGTGTCGGCTCACAAGATAACAGTGTGTTATTATCAGCTGTTATTATCAGCTGTGTCTAATGTGCAATTACATTTGAACAACTAGTGAAATACTCAAGCTGTTATGGTTGTCATGGCATCTGTATAGTATCCACTCATATGCACTAGGGGCAGCAAACACAATGGCGTTTGGGAGCATACTATAGTAGCTTTCCTGTGGCATGCACAAGCTATATTTAGACTGCTATAACGTTAGGTTCATGCATGTTGCTCAGAAGTGGGTTACTGGGTTTCTTCCTCTAGTAGCTACAGCAGCTACTAGTTTTTGCGTATGTGTGTGTGGGTGCTTGCTGATGATGCAGAGAGCCTGTGTGTTCATGTTTTTATGTGTGTATTGTGCACACACACAGAGCTCCACGAAAGCTTAGGAGGGTAGTATCGTCAGATTCTAGTGTGATTCTGCCCCCTTGTGGCCATTTCTGTGCATTATATTTGTGTAAGCTTGTGCCATCTACATTGGTATAATGATGATTATACTGTAATAACCACCAGAACTGATTTTTAGAGACTTCAGTCTTTAGTAGTGTTTGCTGTTGAAGCTCTATTCAATTATTTCTATGTGTTTCTGTTAGGTTCTACATTGAAAGTATATCATACCTGAAGGACAATGCCACAATTGAACTATTCTTCCTCAATGCCAAGTCCAGCATTTATAAGGTAAGTGTCAATGAAAATAATGAAATGTACATGATATTTTATACAGGACCATAGGAGTATATCGACTGGATAGTTTTTTTTTTTCCCAAGCAATATAAATAATGGCAAAACAATACAATGTAATAGATCTGTAATTCTGTATATTATTTTAGGAGAGTGGTGGTAACACTGTTCACTCAACTGATAGTTTGTTTCTAATAGAGAGTTGTTGTACTATAGGTCATCTTGTACTAACAGAAATGCACATACTGCCATCTGTCAGAGTTTAACCACATATACTGTAGTTTTTAAGCTCATGTGTATACAATCGATAATTATTTTAATGTACACATATTAACTAATTGTCCAGAGCATATGTTCCAAAGGCAATACTTTTTTTTTTTAATATTAAGTTTCCCCTGCACTGACTTTTACAATAAGTTTTGATCAAAAACACATAGTTACAGGCCTACAGTTGGGAATTGGGATAGGTTGCACATTAGTTGATGCAGTGATTTGTCCTGACCAAAAGGGGGTGTGTATGGTCTAAAAGGGAAAATAAAAGGGTTTACATCTCCATTATTAATAGCTGTGTTAGCATTGTCATCAAACTCAGTACAGTAGTAGTAGTTTTATTAAATTAGTGTCAATATATTTTGCTGATATGCCTGCAACTCTTTACACTAGGAGTAGTTTAGAAAATAGTATCAATGGGATTTTGAAGATAGGTAACAGTATATGTTATTATTGTCGAGTTTAGCCAACAGTTTTATCCAAGGATGTCTCAAAGCCATATAACAGCATACTGCACCACACAGACAAACTCACACATGCACAAATGCAGAGGTGTTTATTTACTAGTTTATTTATTAATTCATCAGTCTGTAATTGTTCTCAGAACAGTTACTGTGTGTAAAACATTGTTACTTCAATCATTGTAACAAAAGTACAATTCCAGAGGAGCTGCATTGTCAATCATCTTACCCCATCAGAAGATTACTTTCAGCTGTAAAGAACCGTGGGTGGTGTAACAAGCAGGATGGGCTAGTTTGGGGGTAGTGTTTCACTCTGGTGGTCTGATCTCTTAACCAATTAAAACCTGAGTTGTGTAGAGGACATTCTTCGCATACCCGACCCTCTACTCACATCCCCTCTAACTCCCCCTAACACCCTCCCCCCCCTAAAATATATCACTCTAGGAGAGACTTAACAGGCGTAATATAATATCAAAAACAACATATGAACATAAACAACGTGTATGTATTGCTACAGACTAAGCAACAATAATAGTAATATATATGTTTCAAGACCCGACCATAGGACTCGACCCACATCTTGGCTGACCACTGCCTTAAAGCAATATTAGTCTGAGTCACGGGGTAAAGAGATAAAAGGCATTGCCAAGTTATCACTGAGGAATGCATGCAGATTAAAGACCAGATTAACTTGGCTCCCACATCTGTTTGTTTGTTTGTCTGAGTGACAACATCAGCAGAATGTGTCATTAATGCCCCCCCCCCCCTCTGTTTCAGGAGCTCATTGAAGTGGAGAGTGATGTCGTCTTCGAGCTGGCCTCCTATATTCTACAGGTAAGAGACGCGGGCATTTTACAGTGTATGAGAATGTAATGAGAGAGGCCGCAATGTAGGAAAGGTTGTGAAAAGGTTTAGGTGTATTCATTGTTCTACACGAGGCAGTGTGGGGAAAATATAAAATAAAATGCTTATTAAGGTGTGAAATTATATATATATATGTATATGTATATGTATATAATATTATTAACTCCTCCCCAATATCATGTCACCAAAGTGTGAGTCTCTAGTCTGACCCATTTTTTCTCCAGCCACCACATCTCACCATGTCTGCACATGGTCTATACAGCGTAATGCATTATCAACTTTAAACAGCTTTTGATCCTTATTGTCTGTGATATAACTCACATGTTGTAACGCACCTAATGCAATGTGTCAGCAGTACCGTAAGAACGTCATCATTGCATTTATGCCGTGAGGAATGAATAGAACCAATGAAGAACCACTGTGTCTTTATTGAGAGCTAAACGCTGGTTGCTGAATTCATTATTGATGGTGCACGCAGATAGAAAGTTACCAGATGAATTATCTCCCTCTCTCTCTCTCTCTCTCTCTCTCTCTCTCTCTCTCTCTCTCTCTCTCTCTCTCTGTTAGTGTACTGTCAGTTCATTAACTCTGATGGTTCATGGTCAGGTTACACAGAGCTTGTGTGAGTGTGTGTGGGGGGGGGTGTGGTCGAAGGTATCTTCTTTGTTAGCCTTCATCGGTCTCTCTCCCCTACCCCCCCCCCTTCCACACCCCACACCCCCACATTAATCAGATTTTGTGATCACTGAAATATTTAAAGGCTCAATCATGTGATTCATGCATGGCAGTGTTCTGCCACACTTCTGTAATCATTTCGGTCCGAAATGTTTAGGCAAGTGAGTCCAGCACTAAGAGAGATTCTGATTCGTTAGCGGTAGCTAACTATCAAACTGTATGAGTGTATTGGTGCGGACTGAAAGCAGGGTGATTGCATGGCAATTATTGTAATAACGATCTCATATTGTTTTTAAAAAGTAACTGTGGCGACAGACATGCAGGATTGTATGTTTACCTTTTCTCTATGTTTTTTCTGTATCACAGGAGGCTAAAGGGGATTTCACAAGGTAAGCACAAAGCAAATTCTAGGGATGCAGCGATAGATCGGAAGCAGATCAGAATCGGACGATTTCCACTCAAAATACAAGATTGGTGGTAGTCGGAAAGTAGGAAAACCGATCTTTGTTGTCAATTAAATGTCACGGGCGGGATAGAAAGACATTGTTTTCTTTAAATTAATGTAATGAGGAGATCTTTAAACCTATCCAAAATCTGTAAAAACTGACTGTATTTGACAAACCTTCAGGGTTTTCACTGTCCTCGAAATTCCAAGATGTCGGCGCTCGGTCGTTCGCAAAGTTTTTCTAAATATACCGTTTACACAAACTAGATCCTTCAATATACACATAATTCAGCACATTTCAGTGTTGTAATTGAGAGTTTGGTCCAAAAATATTGCTGTGTCAAAAACAACTCACAGGTTGCCAGGTTTTAGTCAAATCAGGTATTAGCGGAGGTTGTTAGGTGGAGTGAATATTGAGCTCACAGTGAGTAATAATGTTTCAGGAGCAAAAAATGATCCTACATTTATGATTAATATATCTAAAAAGTATAAAATTGGTATCGGACGATTTTGCAGACTGAAAATTGGCAATCGGTATCGGCCAAAACAAATCCAGATCGGTGCATCCCTAGCGAATTCTCATGCACACATGTCATACTGTATATGGTATTTTTATGGAAAGTCTTTATTGCTTAAGGATTTGGATGCATGCCAGAGAATGCAAAATAATTGTAAATAAAGGCATTAAATGAACAAATATGAAGTCATGTTTGGGAGACAACTATGAAAAACCCTTTACCGAGTGTTGGTCTTGTTTGCACTGTTCGGAGGCAGGCAGTATGACACGGTATAGACAGACTCCATACACTCTCATATCTACACTGTCTACATTTAATCAAGGTTCTGGCTGGCTCGGTTTGTTCATTGACTGCAGGCTGAGTCCATTCCTTCCCATGTCATTCACTCATTGGCGTTGTTCGTCCACTGCTGTGTAAATGAAGTCACATGTTTGTGTCTTTATTTGTGTGTCTGTGTGTGGGTGTGTGCAATGAGATGTAGCGTTGAAGTGGGGGGTCTGTATGGTACATGAGCTTTGCAGCAGACTGTGACAACTTTCTAAAGACTTCATTAGACTGCCGCATATAACTGAGCTTGACTGTGTGTGTGTGTGTGCGTGTGTGTGTGTGTGTGTGTGAGAGAGAGAAATAGAGATAGCCTGTGCGTGCGTGCGTGTTAGAGGGTGTATTCATGCACACATGACTGTGTCTCCTGCAGTCCACGCTCCGCTCCGTAAACCAGAAGGGACCCATGTGTATTTCAGGACTGGCCCACATGTGTTCGTTCAGACGCAGCGCTCCCCTTGATGTTGATGTGAATCTGTGTCGCGGCCGCGGGGTAGCGCAGATAAGAAACTGCCACAGCCGTCACCTCTGACCCAATTTCCTCCTGAAAACGGGTTCATAAATACGCACGGCATCCAGCGCCAGGCCAGAATGTGACACACATAGAAGACATTCCATCCCAGGTTTTCCTAGCAAGCCCTCGCTCTGCAGTATAAACTACACTAGTCTGTGTGTATGAACACACATGCAAACGCACACACATAACGATACAATACACATCTCCCGAATGTGTCTCACATGTAAACAAATGCAACGCTGCTGCACTTGCAATGAGACAGGAGTTCTCTTACACACACACACACACATACAATTGATTTCACACCGCAGAGCGGATGCAGGGTTTTATGGCCAGGCGAGATGGATGGGATCTGTTCCAGTGCTATAGCTCATCGCCTGTCCGTGTTCCCAGGGCTTTCCTCAATCCTCTGGGGTTGGGAGGAGGCTAAAGGCTGCCGGAGCTGGGTGGGGGAAAGAGGGATTTGGGCTGGGTCCTTGAGACCTTTTGCCACTGAATGTCTGAAAGCCGGTGCTAGGGCCAAGAAGGACGTTTTTCATTTTATTCCCCTCTTTCACCTCTCTCTCTCTCTCTCTCTCTCTCTCTCTCTCTCTCTCTCTCTCTCTCTCTCTCTCACACACACACACACACGCACGCACGCAGACACACAGACAACACAACACACACACAAATCGTCAGTCTGCTATCTGTCTCCGTGCAGCTGTTCAGGGCTATACAGTGCCCAGTTGTGGCCCCATATCTCGTAGGAGAATGAAGGGCATGCGGAGCCCCCCCTATCCTAACTCCTCTTCCACAGTTCACTTGTCATTGTCATACAGGACAAGGTGCTCTTTGTTTCACAATGTGTGCGCTAGCCTCATAGCGCTATAGAAGTCCCGACACGTGTGCCACTAGTTCTCATCACCTCTACCGGTCTCTGCTCTCCAGTAACGATGCCACCAGGTTAGACCTGAAGAAGCTGCCCGCCTTGCCAACACAGGCACTGAAGGAGCACCCCTCGCTGGCTTACTGGTGGGTGTACCGTGTACTCACACACGCACACACACACACACACACTGACTTTCTCCCCTGGACTCCTCTTTCACTCCTCCTAAATGTTTCCTATTTACTGTGATTTGTGTTCTCTCCTGCAGCGAGGACAGGGTTATAGAACATTACAAGAAGCTCAGCGGGCAGTCCAGAGGCCAAGCTATTGTCAAGTAAGTGTGTGTGTGCGTGTGTGTATGCGTGCGTGTCCACTGCATGTGGTTGACTGGCTGCTGCATTCCACATGACCCTGATATCTCTGCCTCTCTGTTCTTTTGCAGTTATATGAGCATTGTAGAGTCCCTGCCCACATACGGAGTACATTACTATGCTGTAAAGGTACAGTTTTACTAGTCTCTCTATGCGCGCACACACACACACACACACACACACACACACACACACACGTGTACCTGCTAGAGCACTGCACTTTGGGGCTTTGGGGGATACCAGGAATTGTGAAGTGATTATCTTTTTACAGTATTTCTCCATTGTTGTATCTCTCTTCCTCTCTCTCTCTCTCTCTCCCTCTCTTACTTATTCTTTCTCTTCCTCTCTCTCTCTCTCTCTCTCTCTCTCTCTCTCTCTCTCTATCTCTCTCTCTCTCTCTATCTCTCTCTCTCTCTCTCTCTCT